>VCRD01003240.1:13883-63276 GCA_006783055.1 Trinorchestia longiramus | reverse complement strand
GCCTGGGTCATGTGGGTGTAGCAGCTCATTTGCATCGTTTTCAGCTACTGGAGTCGCCTCTCTGCCGATGTGGACAGGTTGAGACCGTGCAACATTTTCTACTGAACTGTGACAACTACTCAGCACAGCGTCACCCACTGAAACGATTGCTTCAATGCCTTGGCCTGCAGTTCAATTTAAAGAATGTCCTCGGTGGTGGTGACTCCTCGTCTAGAGTGCAACTTCGCATCATAAGAGTCTTAGCCCAGTTCCTGTCCACTGTGGGAAGGCTGGAGGATCTCTAAAAAAGAAAAAGGGAATTGGACGAACTCCCGCACTCTACTGAACTATTACTGAGATGAGTTCTGTGAATTTTTACAGAGAGACTGAAAACTGTGACAAGAACCTAAGAACCTCTTACAGAGAAAGTGGAAACTTTGACAAGTACCTAAGAACCTAAGAACCTTTTACAGAGAAACTGAAATTGTGACAAGAATTTGAGCTGCAGTGCAGTTGCTGGAGTCCAGGCTGGTGGGCTGAGTGTCACTACACTTGCCAGAAGCCTATTTGGAGCCTTTTTTGGAGGGCTCCAGTTCTACCAACCAACCATTCTTGCTACAAAACTGTGTAGGTATAGTAGAGACTTAGATGCAAGATAGGGTGAGGTTGGTCTGTAAGGAAAATAATTATCAAATGATAGGTAAAGGTCATGTTAAGTAGCAGAAAAAAGGGGGGGGGAGTAGAACTGATTGTGAAAAATGCTTTAAATTGGAAGAAATTTGTGTTGGCAATGAACTTGAGAGTGAAGATATTTTGATAATGAGCTATGAGAAAGTGCAAGCAAATGAATGCATCATTTTAGTTGTGTGTTACATGACAACTACCGGACAACTAGCGCAGGAAGAGAATATGAAGAAGTATACCATACTGGAAAGAGTAGTGCTAGAATTTTGCAGGTTCCCAGTGATTGTAATGGAAGACATGAATGGCCATGTTAATATACTTGGTGAGAAGGTAATTAAAAATGAACATAAATTGATTGATTTCTGTGAAGGAAATGAATTTGAAAATTTGAATGTCACAATAGGGAATGGTTTGCACACATGGGAGAGTATGGAATGGAAAGCAGCAATTGAATCATGAAGCAAGATGGCATGTCAGAGAACTGTATGTGGATGAAAATGAATTTGATATTGATACTGATCACCAAATGCTTGTTCTTAAGTACAAATAGGGTGGAAAAGAGGTTATAGAAGAGATAAGCAGTGTTAAGGAAAATGGCATTTGAAAACAGCAAATTGGAAAGAATTTGGGAAAGAGCTTAGAAGGCATGTATGGAATAGAAATGGGAATGTAAATGACATGAACAAAGAGATGGCAATAACATTTATGCCACATCAGAGCAGATAATTGGGAAAGTAAAGTATAGAAGATTTATTGGAACAGCTAAGTGGTTTACAGAAGAAATGAAGGATGAACAAAAGAGAAGGAAGATTTTGAATACATAATGCCAAATGTAAAAATTGCATCATAGACATAGGATTGAAAAAGTGGAATGATAAGGTGCATGGGATGAAAACAAAGCTCAGCAAAAAAAGGTAAAAAGAATGATATACAAGGCTAGAGTGAAAAATGACTGACCAAAATTGAAAATCTCAGAAGAGTCCAGATGGAATTAAAGAGTGGTATAATTTCATGCAAAGCAATAACAGAGGTAGTGAAGTACAAATCCATGAATTAGTCATGGATGGTTACAGAGTGAGTGATAAGAGACAAATGGTGAAAGCAGTTGTGGACTTTTGGAAAAACTGGTGGAATGAATGAGCCATTGATAGATGGAGAACCAGTAACTCATCAGATTGGGGAATATGATTTAAAAATAGAAAATTAAATTACATGTTTGGAGATTTAAGTTTTTTAAAAAAGGTGCAAAGTGAAAAGGTCTGTGGTCCTGATGAAATTCCATATGAGTTCTATGAGCATAGTGGTGGGAGTATAATTCAAATGTTGAGATGTTTGTTTGATGAGATACAGAGGAGTGCAAAGAGTGTGAGTGGAATAAATGTAATCTGGTTTTATTGCATAAGGGTGGACATAAGAGTATGAAAGAACTAAAAAATGATAGACCGATTGTTCTGGCTGACAGTCAGTAAGATTTTTTTGTAGAATCCTAAATGAAAGGATGAAACATGTTGTAGAAGAACAATGAGTAATGGGAGAAGAACAGAATGGTTTTTGGAGAGATAGACATGGTGAAGATAATTTGTTGGTGGTAAGTGAAATAATTAAAAGAATGAGGAAGGAAAACAAAAAGGTGTATCTTGCATTTTTTGATATTGAGGAGGCATATGATACAGTAGACCATATAAGGTTGCTAGATGTGCTAGGAAAAATTGGTTTTAGTGAGAAGATATTGAACATTGTGATAGTTTGTATGAGAAAACATGCAGTATAGTGGCTGGGAAATTTAATGATGGGATAGATGAGGAGTGTAAAGGGAGTGAGACAGGGTTATACTGTTTGGCCTAAACACAGATGAATTAGCTGTCTACCTGAGAATGAGTGGTTTTGGACTGAAAGTTGGAGAGGAGAAACTGAGTTGTTTGCTGTTTGCTGATGACATTGTTGTGGTTAGTGAATCAGAGCAGGAACTGCAAAGGATGTTTGAGGTTGTGAATGGATACAGTAGAGATTTCAAGGTGAAATTTGCAGGAGATAAAAGTAAAGTCATGGTTATAAATGGTGATGAGACTGACAGTTAGAGAGTGGAATACTGGGAAGTTAAGATAGTCAGAACTAAGGAATATAAGTACCTGGGATGTATGTTGAGTGAAGATGGATGTGCAAGAGCAAAAGGTGAGAAAGTGGCAAAAGCTATGCAGTGGTGAGGAAGACTAAGCAGTGCGGCCAAATATAGAGCAAATTAGTATGAATGTGTGAGAGGAATTTGGAAGAATGTCACCGTACTGAGCATAATGTGTGGCATGAATGTAAGAGAGCTTGAAAAGTTGGAGGTGCTGCAGAATAGAGTAGGGCATTTGGCATTAGGCACCCCAAAATGGATGCTGTAGAAGCTATTAGAGGAGATCTAGGGTGGAGTCTGTTTTCTGAAAGAATGGTAAAGGCTGTGTTGGATTATGAGGTAAGAATTGAGCGAATGGAGAATAAAAGGTGTGTTAAACAAATTCTTAAATGGAATCTGAGTGAAAGTCTGGGAGAAAATTTTCCAGGGCATGCAAGAAAACTAAAGATTTAGAAAATTGTTTGCGTTCGAATTGGAAGACCTGTGGACGATTGGTTATTGAGAAATCATGGAGGTAAAGGACTGGAGTGGGATTGCAATAAGTGAAAGAAAGAAATTGAAAAACTAACAAAAAAGGATGTTCTAAAGAAATGGAATCGTAGTATGAATGGGAAACTACTTTAATTTGGTATGTCAGGGAGAATGTACCAAGGTTTGAAATATTTTATGATAGATGTTTTGCCAGCCAACTTTTGTTTGCCGTCAGATGTAAGGGATTAAGTGTGAATAAGCGTACATGAAGGTGGAATGAGGGAGTACAAGGTTATTTCTGTAGTGTAACATGGCAGTAGAATAAACAATTGAACATCTACTCCTAGAATGTAGTAAATTTGGGCATGAGGGAGAGAGTTTCATCTGCTGCACAAGAAGAAAACTCTCAACATTTAAGGGTTTTTTAACAAACTTCTGTTTTGAGTACAGTAGACAATTGTGCACAGTGTGTTGAACACAAATTTTAATCTTTAATAAATAATATGGTAAAAATCAAATAGTTTTCTCTATTTTCTTTTTCAGATGAAATTTAAAAATTCTTAAATTGCCTGCAGGATATGTCACACTATCAAAATTCAGCAAGACAATACTTGACCACCCATAAATTCAACTGATCTTATATTTAAGGAAGTGTTGGAAAATTAGGCTTGAATTATGAAATTGTTTACCAGCCCCCAAACAGTGCAGACCTGAATGTACTTGACCTTGGCTATTTCAATCCAATCCGTTCAACATCAAAAAGCACCACATATGTTGATTAATTAATTTAAGCAGTGACAGATAGCTTTGAGGAATTACTGAGATCTATAGTGGCTTCAACATATGTCAAAAGAAAAGGAATTCTTCCAAATTCAATTCAGATCTCAGAAATATTGAAGAATAAATTAACAAATATATAGTAAATATAGTGGCAAATATATTTCTTCTGTTGATACATTATTAATTTTATGTATTTAATTACAATGTAGAGTTTGCCTTTTGTTATTTACCTTATTAAAAATATTATTCATTGATGTTTATACATTATCAATTTACTGTACTGAATTACAGAATAAAGTTTATCTTTTTGCTACAACCAGTAGTTTTACAAGTGTCTTTCTAAAAGGTCGACAATTGTTCTGGAGCAAATATTTCCGACCAAATTCAACATTGATATGTACCGACTACTTGCTACTGGAGGGATTAGTAAATATGAACATGAGTGAGAGAGCTTCATGGATGTGGTCCATGAACAGTATGGAGAGAACCAGTGGAATGTCAGGTGTGTTGAATAGGACTGTGGTACAAGATATCTTGTAGGTCTGGATGAAGAATGTAACATGACTCTTGTGGATAATGAAAAATTTCTTAGTGCATGCATGGAATAAGTGACATTGGTATCGTATAGTCGGTTTACTTGAATGTGACTACCTGCTGTGCATATGGGGCTGTTTATGACAAGCTGGATCTTCCAGTAATGCCCTCACTTGGCTGGTTCATTTTCATTGAATGACTCAGGGTGGCCCTAGAGAAATTACTTTTAGCAACCCTGGCTCACAGGAGAAAAACTCTGGGATGCCACCTATGTGGTATATGTATTAGAGGGAAATAAACGCCGACCGTAAAATAGAAGTCTAAGTTTAAGCAATTGCTCATGTTCGTGTTGGGCACATGGGGCTTCGGTAACATCTTTATTGCCTCAACATTGTGAATGACCTCTTATTGCTCCTGTGGTGCTGAAGAAAGTATTGACCATTTTTTTTCTTCTGGCCTTACTATACTACAGAACGTACCATTATGACAAATTCCTTGATCCTACTAAATATACTATTCTGCTTGAAAAATTTACTCTGAGGTGGCCTCTTTCTGGAACCTACCTTAAAACAAATTGTTAATATAGTTGCTAACTATCTATTGCCCATAACAAAAATTAAAACCATCTGAAATTTCATATAAATTGCAACATTACAGAGAAGTGAATGGATTTATTGAATGGAGCCACACAAAATAAACTTCCTGTAACTTCTTTTAGCCTGGGTGCTAAACTTTAGAGAAACAATGAAACATCCCTAAAGGTGTGGACCTGCAGGAATCTCCGAAGCTCCAAAAAATGTGAAACAAGACGAAAATAGTTATTGTGACTGATAAAAATGAATAATTGGGACTGACTTGCTTTTGATGCCCTCTGCTATAATTGCTGTGTCATTTGTTGTTACTGGATGTCAAGTAACAATGTTCATTTTTTTCAAATTCATGATTTTAAATTGTCTGTGATCCATTCATAGTAACAAGTCAACATATGCTAGAATTTCTGACTAAATGTTTTCTTAATTTGAGTAAGCAAAATGGTTGAAAATTGCCATTCCTGTATACCTTTGTATGGTAATGTAATTTTTCTTTTCTTTGGATAACAGGTTTTAGAAAATATTATTGTAATTTATATATGTAGAATTCTTATTTTCTGTGTCATTTAGTCTATAGCGGTCAGTCACCATTATTGTTGAGACAAGTAATATAGGTGTTTTTTCTTTACAGCATTTTAATGTGTGATAAATCAAATGGTGTTCAACATTTTGTAATTATTCCAATAAAAAGTTAAGCTCAAAAGTGAAAATTTGTTACAAGTCATTATCTAAGGATTTCAAATTGTATTCATCTATTTGTTTTGCTGGATTTCCTATTGATATGGTAAGTTCATTGACTTTTTTTTAGTCAGAAAGTAGTTTTATTTTGCTTAGAAGTTAATTATATTATACTAATGGCCCCCAGACATGAAAATTTGCCTGTTTTTTTGCTGAATTCTTTTGTTTGATTTGCCAGTGGATGCTAGCTTTGTGAAGGAGTTTCCAAATTGAAGGATGTGCCTTTGGTATCCACAATACAATGCTTACAACCCTTTCAAATTTCTTATCTTAATCCTAAAGAGTGTGGCAGAGAGATGGACCAAGCAAGCAAGCAAGCAACAAACTGTGTATTATTGTATAGTGAAATTCTTATATTTCATATTCTATACAATGATACCCTGTAGAACTCTGTATCCAGATAAAAAAGATATTTTGCACAATGTGGAAGCTGTTGCAGAGAATATTTAGCAGAGAACTATTTTAGTGTACCTTGCTGGTAAATGTACACTGCACTTCTTCAGGGTCATGTATTTTTGAGTATTTGGAGAGATGCTCATAAATTTATGGCCCAAGAGTTTTAGTGAAATAGTTATTGTTGAATAATTTTACTTCAGTTTGATTTATAGGAGTTGTACTAGAATATTGATCGCTTAGGAGTCCTTGCTGTTCCTCAGATATGAACACTACACTTTGTTCAATAGTGTGCTGTAGACTTCGTTATGACTTCATGTCTCAGATATGAGCACTACACATTGTTCAATAGTATGTTGTAGACAACTTCATGTTTTCTAATTCTTATCTGTTGTTAGTGTAGGAAGACTGACACAGAGTACCAGGGTTCCCTCATGGTTCTTGCATAATTTATGTGTTAACAAGATGCATGTGTTGCAGATTTTCTATGCTTAGTAAACTATGTCAACCAAAAAACTTCACCTGCCATATGTGCACATCTACTGCAAATTGTGTACCAAAATTCATTGTTATTATTTCATTAATCTGATTGGCTTCCCATGTTTTAGTCTGCTATGATGTGCAAGTGTTTTGTTAAAATCTTAAATCTATTTCTTCACATTAGGTATTTCTAATGTTTAAATTAGAAAATTATTTTTTTAATACATTTGATACGTTCACAGCATTAATGTTAACATTCTGTTGACATTTTAATCTTAAATGCTTTGGGTAATTGTTCATATGGTGTACCTAATATGTTTCCTGTACATGTCAGTGTAAGTGTCTACAGTATATTCTGTTTTGTGAGTAAAAATTTTTTAATGCATTGAATATTTTCATTGCTATGTAGATCAAAAGGTTATTAAGCTGATTTAGCAATTAGCTCTGAGCACAGGCTGGTTTTCTTGTGCTAGTTGAACAACTTATCATAGAAACCTGGTAGAAGTAGACAGAGTTCTTTCCACCTGCTGGTATATTATAATTGCTAGGTCAACAGGTATAGTACAGAACCTGTTACTATATTTGTTTGTAATATATCCATAAAGTATTGCAGTATCCAGGATACATGGTTTAAGAATAGTTTGATAATTATTTTTCACTCAATTTAACAATGTAGAAACGAAATGTACATATATTTTGAATTAATTATCTACTTTATCTAATGATCTTTATTCTTATCTACTTCCAAAATATACAGTGAAGCTCCATCTATATCTGTGTTAGAAAAATTATTGAACTGAAATTAGAACTGGTATACATACATGTATTATAAGCTTTTGTATTTTGGGGGCCAAAGGCACCAGATTACAATAGAACTAGATAGTTCCCATAGAAATTTCTTAGTTTAGATGTGAATAATCCCACTACATGATAATACAGTCAACCCTCGATAAGACGGACTACTAGGGGGAAGGGTGGTCCGGATTAGCCGAGTGTCTGGAATAATCGATATGCCTATATATATCCCTATATATGCACAAATAATCACCTTAATAAGGCCTAAATACATAATACATTATACTGTGTGCACTATACTGCTGTATACGTCTTATCCGATATCCGGATTACCGAGGTCCGTCTTATCGAGGGTTGACTGTACACAGTTTGTTGCTTGCTTGCTTGCTTCCATGGTCTGTCTCTCTGTCATGCTCTTAAGAATTTAGAAGGGAGAAAATTCGGTCGGGTATACATACATGTATTGTAAGCATTGAATTGTGGATACCAAAGACATATCCTTCAATGTGGAAACTCTTACAAAGCTTGCATTCACTTACAAATCGAACGAAAAAATTCAGTAAAAATACGTGAATTTTTTCATGTGTGGGTCTCCTAATTTGCAGTTATAGAGATGAATGTATTAAAGATTTTAAATTAATATATTTCATGAATATATATAGAACTTCCATTCTGTAACTTATCTACCAATAACATGGCCTAGATAGTGTGCATTAGAAATTCCACTGTTTAAAAGTGAAAAAATTGAGAATCCATGAAAAAATACATTTTCCAGTTTTACCTGAGGTACTAAAAGAATCTGAATGTTTTTCTTGAATGTATACAGAACTTCCATTTTATATCTTATCTACTGATAACATGGCTATGTAGAAGAAGGGGAACAATAGGAAAAGATGGCATATTATATAGTAATTTGGCACATTTTGTATCCTCAATACAATGCTTATAATACATGTATACCCGTTGGAATTCAGTTCAATAATTTTTCTTCAGTAGTAGATAGAGTAATGGGACAAATACACACAGAGAGGGAGATACACTGTCTATTATATAGATAGATGTTCCATCAAAAATAATTGATGTATCTAGTTTAAAAGGGAAACATTGCTGAAATACACATAAAAGCAATGAGATACTGATTGTTTAGTCTAGTTTTCAACAAATGCTGCTGCATGCATTGCTTTCTAAGTAAGATATTTTTCATAGAACTGAAATTTTGAAATAATTTTCCATCAATTTTATTTAGGTTAATGAACAATGCTGAATTTGTTCTTTGCAGACCTACACCAAATATGGTATTATAGGCAATAATGTTAAGTATTGGTAAATAAGAGTGAAACAAAGTTTGTTGCAGAGCAGTGCATGTTGTGTTATTGGTTAAATAGACACCAAAGGAAGTCCTAAAATCAGAGGAATGAGGTTATGTAACATCTGTGTATACACTAGACCAGGGGCTCCCAACTGGGGTTCCTAAGGCCTTGGCGTTAATTAAATTTAATTTAATAAAACCCCATAATAAAGGAATCTTGAATAAATGTTTTGATAGAGTTTATATTTCCTTCTTGCCTGCTGAAAATAAAATGTGTATCAAGGTGATGATAGTATGAGGTCATGTGAGTTTCAATTTCATGGGTAAGAAGTTGGGAGTGCAGAAACATTAGGAACCACTGCTTCAGACTTTCCTTTCAGATTGTTGTACTGTTTATATGTTCTTAGTATTTTTCCCTGATTCTTTGCAGTTAACATGCTTGAAATCTAGACGGAAGTGGCTTCAGTAGTAGAGCAGTTAATTATTTTAAATAAGTTTTGCTCATTTTGTGTATATTATTTTGTTTGTAAGAGCTGATATTGTCTGAACTTAAAATGGGCTCACTAATAACACTAGGTACTGCATCAAGGTAATAACTCATGCTACTGCACCATTCCCACATTGTCATTTATATGGCTTTACTGACTCCATTTGTATCATTAAACATCTTACAAAAAATTTCCTACCTGTATGTATCTCACATGTTGGGTGTAGCTGCTTGATATTTTGCTATGTTGCTGCCCTTTTTAATGTTAACATTAAAATACTTAGTATTAACAGTATTGGCAGGTGGGGCTCATAACAGCTATTTTTTAAGGTTTCAATCAGCTTTAGCTGTCAGCTCATGAACATGTTTTATTTTAAAATTAATCAGGCTTTAGAAATACATAACCATTTAGCAATAAGTATTAAAAGTTAGATTCACAAATAAGGTATCAGATTATGTTTGTTTATTTGTGTGCCTTGTATTTCCTATATTCTCCATCTATTTATATAACTACTGCTGACATTGCTATCACTTATATAGAAAAAATTATTTGTCATTAACCTAATCGAAATAAAGTTGTATAATTTTGTGTTCTGTGAAAAGTGTGTTTTATGATGATTTCTTTTCCAACAGTTCTCGTTAAATCTGTTCGGAGAAGGGCTGAACCCTCGGCCCTTTGACAGCAACTACCGATGTTACTCGGTGTCTATGTTCCCCAGCAGTGACAAGCAGGCTGTTGAAGATGGTGGAAAAAGTAAGTTCTCTTCTCTGGTAGTATGCATGTGATATTAATCTGTATAATATTTTGTAATAAATTCAATAGCTAAATGTTAGTGTCAATTCTAAATGTAAACTTAAGGTAATAATATATACCTCTATTTGTAAATATGTAATAAGATTTCTTGCTTTCCTCAAGTCCTATTATTCTGAAGAACCTACACTACTTACCAGTGTAATTACATAAGAGTAGGCAAATGTAATTACCCAGTGAAGTTAGCATGCTGTCAAACTACATCAATTGTGATCGAAAAATTTTCATACTTGTTTTCGTTTTGAAGTCCTTGTGCCCTATAATATAGTATAGTGAGAAGAAATACTCTTTCATGGAAGCTATACCAGAGATGATCATCTTTTCTTGAAATTTTCATCTCCTTGACTACCCGTTTCTTATATCTATTTTTCTAATTGTAGTGATGAAGATTTAGTTCTTATCTATCCATTGAATCTGACATTTATTCCTTCAACCTTCCCATTCTTGGAGTATATTATTAGTTTACCTTTGTTCAATGATGAAACGGTGTGTGACCATGTCCACTAATCCATTCCTGCTGGGAAATCATAACTCAACTTATCCGATTTTATCAAAAATTCTCTTTCATTCAAATTGACCCTTCGCTGCTGTTAGTAACCTTCTTCTAAGTCAACAAACATTACACAATCTGCTGTTTATTGCAAAGTAGTAAATTTACAATAGGCCTTACTGTCTACTTGATCCGAGAGTATTACATGCCCCTTGCTTGTAAACTGTCTCAATTCCGAACGTTTGATCCCTCTGATCCATTATGCTCTTTAAACTGTGCTGCCCCCACCCTGCATTGCTCTTCACCTCGATTGCTATATTTGGATTGATGCTTTACTGTAGACCTTGCATCACTTGAGATTATTGTATCCAATCTTCTGATGTATGATGGGTAACCAGCCCTGGCTTGGTTGTCATTTACGCTTTGGGTTGTATTGAAATTAAGATAAGTTATGGTCAGTGATTTCAGTTGTGAACCAGACTAATATTGGTGCTGAAAGGTTAAAGTATCAGTATCTGATTTATAAGACACAGAATTTCCTAGTCAATAGCTTTAGTGTCCTACGAGTATAGAACAAAATTTGATCAAAGTTCTTGGTCAAATTTAATGAGAAAATCTGTATTAATTAGGGGAAAATCAAGGAATTTAGGATTGCTGTTTGTAATATTGAATTTTTTATAAAGTTCTATATCCTACTTCAACATGTCTTCTCTTAGCTGGAATTACTTGCTTGCATCTACCATGGAAGTTGTCCTGAGAACTACACAGGTTTTTATGGACTTTTTTTGTGAAGAAGCAAAAGTTTTAAACTGAAGACGAGACAAAGTATAGTAGTTCATCAGGTCTCAATTGGTATATGTGACTTTCTTTGTTTTCTTCTTCCAGAACATTGGATAATGCTGAAGAAACGTGATTGCTTTCTAGGCACCCTATTGTATTGACTGTGAAGTTTTAGGTTATCTCCATAAGACTACCATTTCGTAAATTTGATCAAGCTATCTAGTTGTAGTCTTAAAGTAGGAATTAAAATCTACAGTTTAATTTTGCATATAAGTTTACATTTGTGGAAAATGTGAGTACACTTCATATGAGTATTAGTTGTGTTGTGCTTAGTTATATCTCAAAACTTGTCCTATCCTGCACAGTTATCATGCCACCCTCTGCGCTGGAGCAGCTCACGCGTCTCAATGTCGAGTACCCGATGCTCTTCAAACTCACCAACAATCGCAGTAAAAGAGTTACACATTGTGGTGTGCTCGAGTTTGTTGCTGATGAAGGGAAAATATATATTCCCTACTGGGTAAGTTTGTTGAATATGCTGTGGCTTGAGTATGCCTTAGAGTTATTTTCATGCTTTTCCGATTAGTTGTGTAGTCTTGTAAGACTACTGTTTCTTTACATTTATATTTTCCTGCATTTTTTATTTTAAAGAATGGTATTCTCTGTAAACGTTGTTTCAGATTGAGAGTATGATTCTTGCCTGCAGATGATGCGCAACTTGCTTCTGGACGAGGGGGACAGCGTCCAAGTGCAATCTGTTTCTGTGCCTGTCGCCACCTTCTCCAAGTTTGAGCCCCAGAACGTCGAATTTCTAGATATCACGAATCCTAAAGCAGTGTTAGAAAATGCTCTTCGGTGAGTTATATTTTTTCTATGCAAGTGGTATCACCAGTCTTGAGTGTTTCTTCTTCGTTTTTCCTAATGAATAACTAAAAAAAAATTGCAGTAACTTGGGCATAATTTTTCTATTGTTGACGACTCAGCCTTATAGGGAATGATAGTTAAAGGAATATCTATAACCCTTTGGAGACCAACGGTGCTGCTCGCTATGGTCGTATTCACAGCACGCGAAGTGAACTTTGCTTGCAGTGAACGCGGTGGTTAGTAACGGTACTGAGGAGTACCGTCAGTTTCCAAAAGCTCATCCAACAGCAAAAATATGGCATGTCCTCTCAATAAGCTGTACTGTTCACCATATCAGGTTAGCAACCAGTGATACCTGGTGCTCTCTATGAGCGTGCCGATCTTCTTTGCGAAAATAGGATACCTTGACAACACTGGCCTCGGCCAGCCTAGCCTTAGCATGCAAACACATGCCAACCATGCAGCAAACTGCAGCACTTTGAAGAGTTCTTGCATTTTTGAGTTGAATTTTCTTAACCCTTTAGCGCCCAATTTGTTTTTCTAGTTTCTACATTTAAGCTCACAAAGACCGTCTGTACACTGATGCAATGAAGCATGCTGAGAGCCAGGCAGCCAAAAGAACGACGCTGTAACATGCCGCCGCGTTCAAACCTAGTAGCAACCTCATATTGCTCACTGTTTAATTGTTAGAACAATTCTCCCAAAGACCGTGAAAGGCGACTGAATAGTCGACTTGGTCGCTAAAGGGTTAAGACTGGAAAATTCACTGCGTACATAAATTAAGAGAACTAAAACTCGCTAACTTATTGGCATGTTTTATTTGAAATCGAAATTTCAATTGGTCTTCCTTATGTTATCAACTAGATGGTACCAAGATTTGATTTGAGAACATCGTTTTTGTATGAATTTAAGTTTTTTTGGGTGAAGAGCACGATGACGAATTGGTACATTCTGTAATTTTAACGAATGCCGTATGTTGTGAACATATAGAGAAAGTTTTCATAAATTTTAAGTATCTGGTGATGAAGGCTATGATTAAAAATTAGAAATATTTATAAGGCTAATGAAAGGCTTGAATATTTCTTTGAAGTCCTCACAGTCCTTCTGACCCATAAGCCGTTGCCTTGTGTCTTGCAACCACTTCATGATCTTGTAAGCCTATGTTTGGCTCACAATTAATTTATTGTTATATCAGTTTGGCTTCAGGATTTTGACACTCATGTACTTTAATTCTATAGGTGTACAAAAGTCAAACATAATTTATGTTGTGGAAAATTGCTTCTAACTTTTATTTTATTTTCGTAATTACTATCATTATTGTGGGAACTAAATAAAAATCAAGAGTAAGAATGTAAATTGGATTAAACATGGCGTGTTGAGAGTTATCTGCCGTGCGCTACATGTACTGTAATACAACACTTACTTCCAGAAATTTTGCCTGCCTGACGACAGATGACGTGATAGCCATCAACTATAACGACCGCATTTACGAGATGAGAGTGTTGGAGGTGCGGCCTGGTAATGCGGTCAGCATCATTGAGTGCGACATGAACGTCGAGTTTGCTGCTCCTGTGGGCTACCAGGAGCCAGAGCGGCGTGAGGCAGCAGGGTTGGGGGCTGCTGGCGTCAGCGCGGTGAGTGTACCTACTGCTCTCTACTGTACTTCCTGCCCCCAAAGCTGTACAGCCATGGTCTGACGTTTGTAGATGACAGATTTATTCATGCCACTTTCTCACACATTCTTATAATAAATTGATTGGGGGAAGCATACACAAGATATGTTATCCAGAAGCTGTATTATTGGACAGATATGCAACAAATTTAAAAATCGAGTTTATTAATTTTGTCTGAATAATAGAGAGATTTAGAAAAAGTGGTAATATTGATTCACTATTTCCAGGAAAAGTTTATTTTGTTATTAAGAAAACATTTAAATTGCGTCAGTGTTGATATTGAGAAACGCAAACCAAATGAAAAATTCCCTTCAAGTATATTTTTTGTTTGTGTTTTGTGTTGAAATTTTAATTTTGAGTATTTAAGCAGAATAATATATGATACTTGAGTTAATTAAGAAATACTTCACACAGCATTTCATCTAATCATTTCCTCAAAAACGAAATTACAAAGACAGCAAACTACAGAAACCATCAGAATCTATAACTTTCATTGAGAATTCTCCTGGTCAATCAAAGGAATGTAGACAATTTGAACTATGCATATTTGGAAACATGTGAAGTAACTAGCTGCTAAATGTTGATAACTTTTATGGCAGAGGTAATGAAATTAGAAATATGATACTTTCTTAACCTTAGATGACTGTAAATTTTTACAAGCTTTTGGGCTTTGTCAGCCATCAGTCTGTATCCCACATTTTTGGGTATGCGTGAAGCTTATTCATGAATGTGCAGAAACCTGTAGCCAACAGTATCTTTGGATGCTTTCTTGGTTTTTATTCAGTTGGTTTCCAGCACTTTCTCGTGTTATGGAGGATATAACTGAGTCACTGAAGATGTGAGAAGGAAAGATTGATTGACCTTACATGCATGAGACCTGTGAGGTATGATAGGTTTATTTTGTGAAGCCACTCTTTAATTGTATTTCCATCTTTTGCATTAAAATTTTTTTCCTGGTATTCTATTCATGTGCCATTTTTAGCCTTCTATCTATAAACAAAAATACTTCTTATTTTTCTGAAATTTATAAAGAACTAAAACAAGTGGAGTCATATGAATAAAATAGAAATGTTCGTTGCTGTGATTATATAGTAGGTAATTCTCCTTTCAAGTTTTGATATTGAGTTTATGTCCTGCAAACCTTGAATCAAAGTGCTATCTAAGTTTCAAGCACAGCAATAAATACGAGTAATATATGCATATGCTCCATCAAAACTTGGTAAAATTAAAAAATACATACTTATTAAATTAATTGAAACCCCTTCCAGAAAAAGGAAGTGTATTTTTAAAAGAAAAACAAGCATTTTATGTTTTTAAGAAAGAATCGGGTGTTTTCTTTAACCTATATCTAAATCTAACTTGCTTGGGTGTAGGATTTACGAAGTACTTTGGACTGGATGACTGGGCTTGAATTTACAGTCGTACATAAACGTCGTGATGTTTTCATGCCCTGGTAAAAACTTCAGAGGCTGTGTGACGACAAAATAGGCAGGTGAGGACACTACAAATGATATACGTGGTACAGTAGTTACAACTCCCGTACAGCGGTGCACAAAGATGTGCCTGGTAGTTACAACTTCTGTACTGCGGTGCACAATAATGTGCTTGGTGGTTACAACTCCTGTACTGCGGTGCACAATGATGTGCCTGGTAGTTACAACTCCCTTACTGCGGTGCACAATGATGTGCTTGGTAGTTACAACTCCCGTACTGCGGTGCGCAGTGATGTGCCTGGTAGTTACAACTCCCGTACTTCGGTGCACAATGATGTGCCTGGTAGTTACAACTCCCGTACTGCGGTGCACAAAGATGTGCCTGGTAGTTACAACTCCTGTACTGCGGTGCACAATAATGTGCTTGGTGGTTACAACTCCCGTACTGCGGTGCACAATGATGTGCCTGGTAGTTACAACTCCCGTACTGCGGTGCACAATGATGTGCCTGGTAGTTACAACTCCCGTACTGCAGTGCACAATTCGCACGACTTAAGCTCACAACAAACCATCATTACATGACTGACACTATAATGGCACTATGCTTTGTTCATGGAATAGAATAGCTTGTAAAAAACATTACGGAAAAAATTATTTCAAGTATTCATTAGCTCTTCTGTTCGTTTTGCAATTTGATGGCCTACAGGATTTCAAATCTTTCAAATTTCGAAAACCTCTTTCGTCTTACAAATGTTCTTTATTGTTTTTACAGAATATACTTATTTCGTTTTCATTTTAATCGTTCATAATGATAAACCATCTAGAAAACACTTAGTTGATACGAGTAAATCGTAGGCCTTTATCACCTTCTTAATTGATTTGCTGTGCATGATAGGTTTTCCTCAATGTATATTTTCTTTTCGTTTTGTTATATGATTGTGTATGATAATTGCGCGATTGTGTATTCTGAATAAAGGATGAATATTGCGTGATTGCGTATTTTGAATATAAGATGAAAATTGCGTGATTGTATATCATGAATATAGGAAAATATTACGTGATTGTGTATGCTGAACATGGAATAAAAATTGCGTGATTGTGTATTCTAAAGATAAGAGGAACATTGCGTGATTGTATATTCTGAATATAGGATGAAAATTCACGTAAAACTTGATGTTGCAATCTCATTGAACTCTAACATTAGGTAAATTTAAAATGTTTCTTTGTGAAATGCAAGAATAAGATTAATGTAGCAGTCTGTTACGCTGGCAGAAGAGAAGGGTTATGCAGAGTTTCCCTGTTGCAAGATGTTTAGAAAACTGAGTAGGTATTTTGGATGCATTACTTCTGAGAAGGATAAGGTGGCCCTCAGTAGGGAATTAGAGGCGGTTTTTGCTCTCCGGTGGCGTTCAGTTGGGCAAATCATTGTGCAAGCGTCCTTAGTGCGTCATTTGGATTCATTAGATCTTATCTATTTTTCATTGATTGGTCAGCCTAGAAATATACTTGCTTACTTTTAATGGAGGGTAATAGTATTTTGTCCTTTACTACTGTTTATAGCGTGTCATTTTTAAACAATTTTTCATTCATGATGCATAAGCACAAAAGTGCATTGTAGTGCCGAGACAAAGCGAACCAGACATGCCAAAACGTGGACAGGATTTCTTTGCTCCCCATTTTTATGATGTTGATTTATGGTTGTTTACAAAATTTCTCTAATGTATTTTCTATTTTTTATTGTCAATCATTGTAGGGAATATACTAAAGGTTTTTTTATTTTATTTCTGATAGAAGTGTTAGGTTTCTTATGAACATAGAAGTAAACATTGTTCTCTCTTGCCCTGTAGTACTATCGAACGGGGTAGGCAGTCACAGCTTAAAATGGATGGCCTATTAAAGTTTACACCCTAGTATGTTATTGAATCATTGCTTCACAGTCATGTGTCTATGCGGCCTTAAAATAATCAAACGAGAGAGAAAAATTGTCACCTCTACTTCCTCTGATGTTTTACGTCTTGTAAATAGTTGTGAATTTCCTACTGACCTTTGGCATTATTTGAAGTCCGCTTCTCTGACTTCTGAGGTCGTGACTTTTAATTTACCCTCATTGTGAGTATGCATCCTCTCTGTAAGTTTTTTTTCGCGTGACACAGTTCATAAATTAGGAAGTCAAATATAAAAATGGGTGCCGTTCCATTCGGTAATATAATGTTGACATGTCTGAAAGTTTTTGACGTTAAATTTTTCAAGCGTTAGTTACTCATTATTTTGACTAAACTATTCAAAATTAGTTATTGCAGAATGTCAGACAAATGCTCAGGAATTGCTTGCTAATTTGATGAAAGTTGCGTCACAAGGATTGAGCTCACAGAGAGTACGAGCAGCTTAGTGCATTAAAATTTAGATGGGTCGAAATTTTACGAAGTGTGTGAAGTCGAACAGAATTGCCGAGACAAAACTGACTACCAATCTAAAGTGGAAAGAGAAGAGAAATTGCAGTGAAATGCAAAACTAAACCGAGATTCAAAATAATTTGAAACATACCAATTTAAATCATGTAGCTACCAAATGCTCCCAGTAAGCAATTAGGTACACACCACGTCGTAGAGCCGGAACAATCGCGACACAAGTTGAAACTAAAAGAACTCAGTGGGAACAAAGCAGATAACAGAGCAGCTACGGTGAGACGACCGGAACTGAAATTATATTGAAAAAATGAAGAACAATCAGTGACTGGACAATCAAAACTGAGAATATATGTGCAACAAGAATTTAACCAAAAACAAATATGACGTTAAGAATGAGGACCACTCGCCCAAGTTTATTTGCACACTCCTTGGGTTGACAAACCACTAAAGGAGCTAAATCAAATTTGGAGAAAAACAGTAGAAAAAGGTGTAAGGTCAAAAGACAGGAAGTTAAAGGTTTAAATTTGTTCGAGAGTCATAGGCCCAGAAGAAACAATTTTTAAAGGTTGATGCAAAGCTCAAGGAGTGAAAGGCGACCCATCTCCAGAATCTACTATATTTACATCTGGTCATTTTAGTTATACTAACTCATACGTATGTATTCAGTGCTTTTTAGTTATTGGACCGAGCCGTTTAGTTAACCCTCTACCGCCTGAATTAGGATGTCATGAAGTGTCATTCCTCCTCCACTAATTCACCTTCAGTCTCGACTGAGCGACAGTGACAATATTTTTGGGTTGTTGCTGTTTGTACAACCGGCAACCCAACCGGCATGACGTTTCTGTGACCAATAATGTAAGCATAATTTGAATGATTTTCTATACTCCCTGTGAGCGACATATGGCAATAGAATAGAATAGAATAGAATGAGGCTATAGGAACGAACCTTCAGGCCCATTCTTGGGTCGGATAATTACTTCGATAATTATTCGGTTGTTTACCCAAGTCCCATGCCGTAATTCTAGCCGCGTCAACCATGTCGGCAGCGGGATTCGAACCCGGGTCTTTCCACTCGCAAGCAGATTCGCTCACCAGTCGACCAAGCTGGTGATGGATGGTTAAGTACTTAATTTAGGCCTCAGTCACCGTATTTTTAGTTACGTAACTTAAAGTTTGAACACCCTTTACGTTTCAAAATATACACTCTTAAATCAAAATAATGAAAACAAACGTTGGCACACATTATAAATAGTAAGAAGTACAGTAGCAACGAGAGTGTAGGCTTATTCAAGTGGGATACTGCAGAGTTAGATCCCCAAAACTTGCTATAAATGACAATTTTAATCAAACAAGCATAGTTGAAGAAACGAACACCACCCGACTTTGCAGGAGCAACTCCTATCAATTGACTGCTAGCGAGCAGCGTAATCCCAACCATCACACTTTCCTTCAGCTCCAACGCTGAAAAAGAAAGATGCAAAGCGACTGGTTTACTTTACTGAAGGCTCCAACACTAATTACAAATGCGAGAGCATTTAGGAAGAATTTCTACGCCTGGAGGTTGAAACCTCGATGAGATTTAGTGTATCATATTTGTGTATAGAGCCTTATGTAATTTATCATTCGAGCCAAAGCTTTCTTAGTCCTGTAAATTTTTGTTTGCTTTGGAGGCAGTTGAATGTCATTCATATCATATAACAAGGATAAACGTAATTTCATTTCGCAAGTAAAAAATTATTAATAGTATGTCACTCGCGTACAGCGTGAATCTAAGGCCGAAAAAACCTGCATTAATGAGATTATCATCACGGAGATTGTATAAATCATTGTTGCTATTTCAGTCTGAGGAAGAAGAACACGAGGTGCTAACGGCTGCAGCGGCTGCGGCAGCCGGGAGTGAGGGCTACTTGGCGTTCCAAGGATCTGGCAGCAGACTGGATGGCAAGAAGAAAAATTTACAGACGCCACTCAAGGAACTTGTTCAGAATGTGAGTAAAGTTCTTGAAACTTGTCTATCTAATCTGAATTGAAGCCGGTTTAAAGTGAGCAGCACAGTGCTGAGTTTCAGCCTGAGCAAATGCTGATTTCGAGTGATGCTAACAGGACAAGACAACAATAGCGAGATTATGCATTGAATGTATTTGGTAGTCGGTGATAGATTCAGTTCAGATATAAATGGATGACAGATATATTACAATTATCATGCAACACAATGACCTGCAGGATGATACCAGTTTGTTGTGAAGAGCGGTTAGGAACGGAAGATGTAGATTTTAACTCGTAGCAGGATACCAATTTGCCATCAGTAGAAGTAAATTAGATACCGTGGCAGTTAAGCCAAAAGAAGAGATTGT
Source organism: Trinorchestia longiramus (assembly GCA_006783055.1). Classification (NCBI taxonomy): domain Eukaryota; kingdom Metazoa; phylum Arthropoda; class Malacostraca; order Amphipoda; family Talitridae; genus Trinorchestia; species Trinorchestia longiramus. The sequence continues at coordinate 43,104 of VCRD01003240.1, read as the reverse complement.
GCTAAAAAAGCATTATCCTTTGAATTTTTTTCCTCAGAACATGTGTTTCTTGAGAAAATCCATAAGGAAGGTAAACCGAAAATACTTATCCTCGTCAGTGTGCCGTGGGTGATTAGTACTTCTTAAAAGTAACTCACTCAAGATAACTGATTTAGCTACATGGTTGCAGAAAGTTTCGGCTTTATTTCAGGCTTGTACTTTGCGTTATCACCGTTCAATTTTGTACGTTGCTTCTTCTCGGGATGGAGCGATGCTTTCATTCAAGGCAGCTACCTTCTTGACGAGCGCCATCGGTACTATTCGTGTTTACTCCATGCTTCAAATTTTACGTCGTTAAAATGTTCCCTATTGAAACATTCTTCAAGCAGATGCAATGGTTTAACTTATATAATGTTAGATAATATGGTCGTTTACGTAGTATCAAAACTGTTCAATCACAATGCTGTTAAGATGCGAGTTCGGAAAGTTGTCCCACTGTTTCTTAAAACCATGGGTTTAGTAGTTGTACTACTTCCTTAACACGTTGACTCCGATTGCCTGATTGGTGTAAAACTTCACTTTGTACGCATAGTCACTAGAAGGATCTGAAAAAATTACAGAACCTAACCTCAGTGGTACACATACGTACCACTTCGGAATCAACGTGTTAAACTTCAATCAGGGTATGACTTGGACGGTAATTTGTGTTGAGAAACAGCGGCATCTGTTGTTATAATTTCTACAACGATAAGTAAAACAAATACATACCCTAGTCTCTAGTTTATTATGAAATAGTTCTCGCTCCCTGATAATATTTTTTGTGATGTTTTATACATCACAAAAAAGAACGGAGACTAAAATGAAGGACGTATGCAATAGGACGAAAAGTTCTTGCCAGTGATCTTAGAATTTTCTCTTAATTTTGTTATATATTTTGTCAGAGTGTCTTAATGCATACTGTTTGGGCAATCATTACAAAAGCACATGTATAACAGATATTAACCAGAATAAATTTAATATGCTTGAATATTTTTCGAGTTTGACAGTATAACCTGATACGCTTGGGTTTAATTAGTTTGTTAACTACTGTACCAGTCATTTACTCAGCAGGTTTTTTATTCAGGAAATATATTACAGTATTAGGTAACACATTCTTTACAAATAAAGCGACAAGGAATTTAGACCGTTTAACCGTACACAACAAATTAATGCATAATGAGAGATGATTTTGTGAATCACTGAAAAAGGCATAATGGTTCAGTAATTGTTGAAGTAAAATGTAAATGATTTGATATTTCGAAAAATATTTACCTCTGCAATGCTTTACTAACTAATAACTGATAGGTATGACGTTGAAATCTAAGGCTAATTTTACGTAAAGATATGGCATGTTGAATTCCTAAACAAAAGACTTGTCGAATGAATTTCGTTGATTATCTAACCTATTTCATATATTTCTTCATGTCGGCACCCTCTTACCCACAGTACGCTGCGTTCATCAAAATGACAGTTTATGAATCCACACTGATGCAAGATAATTATTTGTAATATATTATAAATTCTTTGAATAGTAGCCTGAATTGTCTATGATGTAACGTGGCGTTTTAATGGGCTGTAGGTGGAACTGAAGCGCGGCGTGCCTGACTACAACTACTCGGCGGGCAGCATCAAGTTCTGGCGCAGAGCCCCACCACCGCGCTCCTCCACACCGAGTGATAAGACTGACACTGACGCAGCTTTTGATGCTTTCCAGGGGGAGGGTACGAGCCTCAGGCAGGCCAAGAACAAATGAACATTGATTTAACTTAAGGTCAATAAATATATGACGATAAACTTGATTGTTTATAACTCACCTTCAACTCTCATTAGTTAGATATTACGTTTTAGTTATTCGGCTGCAATATCCAGGAACAGATTGTTTCCGTTTGTTTTGTGCTAAAGTAGCTAGAAAAAATTAAAGTTCGATGTTGATAGTTACGTGGAAATTGCGAATAACGCAGAGTTACATTCTCAAACTGTGACTTATTAAGCTTGTCTTGGCAACGTAGTCCATGTTCATGGTCATCCACTCCTGGTCAACGGATGCTTTAAGGGCGGTGATGTTTGGGTGGCGAACGTGGAAGACCTTGGTCTCAATGTGCGGGCCTCAATGTTTCTCACCAGTCGACTGTCCAAGTCTTCTCATCTGGCAAGATGATCACCCGACCAGCTGGAGCAGACTTGAGATCATTCATGAGCCTCTGGCAACGTACGAGATGCGTGGTGCAGATGGCTGGCGTAAGTAGCGGCCTCTCAACATTGGGAAGAGTCTTGCATTCCAACTCTGCGACTGCTCGTCGAACTGTGGCTGCTCCAACCCCGAGCGTCCTGGCGTGTTGGCGCATGGACGTCAAGGGATTTTTTTGAATGGTATCTCGCAAATTGTCTCGATCCACAACACTTTTTCGACTTACTGCCAACGCGTCTGATCACGTATACGGTTGTACGGGATACCCCCACCAGGCTTGAAACCTCACTCAGTTTGATTCCCGCACGAAAAAGTGCAAACCCCTTCACTTGTTTATCTCGCTGGGAAGCCATTTTACAGTACACAACAATAGCAACACTTTATTTTCAAGATCAAATTAACAGCCTTTTGGATGATCTGTGACAAGGCAGGATAGGAGTTACCAAACAATCAATATTTTTAATTAAAGGTGTGTTCAGTTTTTTCTGGCGTACCCGATATTGGAGAATATCACAGCATTGAGGATCAGGTAGATATTCGTGACGGATTTGAAGAAGTGTAATATCAGGAACTGTGGATGACGTCATCCTGGTAGTGATTGCATCGTCATCCTGAACCGAATTACGCTTTCGAACTGCGGTGTACGTTTAAAAAGTAAAGTTCTGACTTGAGGCTTGGGTTGATTGACTGTTCTGATAGATTCAAGGAAAATACTGGAGTGTTGGCCTGTTTGCGTTTACTGACGGTTGTTTCAAATTAGTTATACAAAAGTCGGATACAGAATGGCTGGCTGTAAGGTTAAGAAGGCAGATTCTCGTCGCATGATCGAATGGATGACATGTAGGGTATGAGTGGATTTGGAATCGTGCAAGAGTTTGACTGTGATGAGTGAGAGTAAAAGGAATAAATTAGTGTTTCGTTGATGGAAGTGCATGGCTGATGTAAAAGTGAAGATAGTTGATGGAAACAGGAAGATGGAAGAGGGGATCGAAAGACTGAAGGCAGAGATAGTTTCCCTGAGCAGTGAGTTGGAGGATGAAAGGAAGCTAAAAGGATTAAATAATGTAGAAGCTGCAAGGAGTTAAAGGGAGATGAATGGTGAGGTAAATGATGATGCCAGGCGCGTAAGTGAGAGATATGAAGAGGTAGAGTGAATGAGAAAAAGAATGGTCTTGGGCAAAAGTAGGTGAGAGGAAGGTAAACGAGTGTGATTAATAATAGTTATGAACGAAATAGAGTGAATGAGGAAATGAATGGTCCTTGCATCAAAGTGGGTGGAAGGAAGATGAATGAGAAGGGTGTAATGAAAGATGGGCATGATAGAAAGTGGTGAATGTAATGTGGAATGAGAGTAGGGATTTGAATATGTAGAGATAGCATGGTAAAAAATGTCAATAGGTATGTAAGCATGACTGGAAGGAATGGGTGCTCAAGTTTGAAAGAAAGAGGAGTAAAAGATTTGTGAGCAGGCTGAAAATTTGATCGATGACATGAATGAAGGTATGATGATAGTACAAGGAGGTCGAAATGAGTTGCCTAAGAATGGAAAGAAAGAGGCAGTGAATGCAATTATGAACGTGGTTGAAAGGGCACAAAAGAAGAATGTGAGAGTGGCTGTTACAAGTTTGTTGAGAAGACCGGCATGTAATGGGTTTGGCATAATGTATAAATTGGTAGTTGGCATCTCAACGGGGACGCCTAGGCTGGCGTGAGGGGTGCCGGACTGCCGGTGGAGGAGGGCAGTTGTGGATTGTGCTCGGCCGCGTCGGATGTCGGTTCCGTATTGGTGTGAGCAAGAAAAGGCTCAGGTGAAGGTTGATTTGCTGGTTGAACGTAGGAAGTAGTCGTTGTCGTGGAGATCTGTACTCGTAGAATATTAGGCTAAGTAGATTCTGCTTAACACTATTATAGGGATAATTGTCACTTGAATCGAGGTTTTATGTCACGGTTGGAGGTTGTCGAATTCGCATTGTGCACAGTTAGAGGACGTACATCCATTACGTGAAGCAACGCTGATTGAAGAACAAGCCGAATTGAGGTAAGCGAATTCGTATTATAAAATACCTTAGGGTTGCAACTACTAGTCTTAACCACAAGCTGTCTAGGCCTACTACAAAATGGCGAGTGGTATTTCAAGAGATTTTATCAAGCCATTTACTGGCGAAAGTGATGTGATGACTTGGTCGGAGAAAATCACCTTGGTTGCTCGACTGTAGAAAGTGTCTGATTTAGCTATGTTTATCCCATTGTATGTAGAAGGTGATGCGCTTGCATTGTATATGGAGTTGAGTGACGGGGACAAACCAAGCGCAGACAAAATCAAGGAGAAATTGCAGATTGCCTTTGCTGACGATCCCTTTATTGCATATGATAAACTTCTCAACATGAAGTGGGCTGGAGAACCTGTAGGTGTATTTGCTAATGAAATTAAATGCGTGGCGAGGTTGGCGATGCTTGGGGATGTAGGGTTAGAAAGAGCAATCAAGCTGTCCGTTATCAAAGGATTTCCAGATCATATTAGTGTTGACCTAAAGCGGATACACAACGCGCTGAAACTGGAAATTATTGAGTTGATTGCTCAAGCTAGAATTTTAACTGCCAATCAGCGAGGGTAGAAATGTCGTGCCCGGCAATAGAGCAGGTTGCGAAGAAAGAGGAAGTGCAAGGGCAGTTAGTCATTGATGACTCAGTTGTCTACAACTCCTATTTACGTGACAAGTATCCCTACGCTAGTGTTAGTAACTGAATCTACTTAGCTTACTATTGTACAAGTACAGATCTCCACGACAACAACTATTTCCAACCGTATAACCAGTGCTTCAACCATTTCATAACCACCTGAGCCTTTTCTCGCTCACACCAATACGGAACCGACACACGACGCGGTCGCACACAACCAACAACTGAGGCTGCTCAAGTGGCACCCCTCACGCAAGAATAGGCGTCCCCGTTGAGGTGCCAACTACTAATTTATACATTATGCCACAGTTATGTAATAAGTCTAGCATTAAACCATTGGCTCAACGAAATATCTGTGACGTAACTGACCAAATGTGTGACTAAAATGCAATGAAAATATCATCAGTTCACGCTAATGTGAGAAACCCAGTCGCATCTCACGACAATAACGTATGATATTATAAGCCTGATGTTGAGAATTCGTTTAAGCAAAGCCACTGTCATGCAAATAACACTCCGTATGCTATTAGCGATTCTGATACGCCTATAAATTGTTTTCCTCAACTTGCAGGGTACTTCAATGTACATAAAAAAATTACTTTTGGGAAATCGCTGCACCCTCTACAAATAAAAATTTCGCATGTTATTCATGAAGTAAATAGCAATCTGGATCTAACAGCAGTTCAACTAGCAAAAATCTTACAACAACGCTTCCTCCCTCATCTAACATCAATTGCTACTGTTCTGTCTAATATAAATTTAATAATTAAGCAGTTATTTGAACTAAATTCTTTCATAAGTATATATGATCTGACGCAGGTGACTCCCACCCGAGTCCCCGCTCAAATCTCAGGGCAAGGCAATGTTAGTAAGAGCGGTTTTGATGGCTCTCTGCATCCTTTACAAATAAAGAGCTCATACGTTATCCATAAATAAAATATCGACCTGGCCCTTACGGCAACACAACTGCAAAAAATCCTAGAAAAACATGTACCACCTAAACGACATCAGTCTCCACTGCTCTATCAAACATTCAGTTTATAATTGAACAGCTATTCAAACGAAATGTCCATATCAGCTCCTACGACCTCATACCTATAACTCCCTCCCCTATTTCTTCCCATTCAAATTATCAGAAACCTTTCGACATTTTACTTGTGGGAGACAATATTCTCAACAGTAGGAAGAAATGACATCGACACCATCTGCCAAATCCAAACCATCTTATCTGGTCAATTTCATGTCCTTCTGCGTACCATAAATCGAACGCCCAAATTTAAAAATTACATGATCTGTTTCCGGGACTTGCACCTTTCACAAACAGGCCTGACTCAAATAAAAAAAATTATTACGACAAAACACTGCACTGCCCGTACTTATATTGTCAATTTCTGCAGTGATCAACAACTGAGTAAAGCGCTCACGCTCTGCAAAGAATTGGATTTCACATTTATTCCACTCCGAACATGTGCTTTAACTCACGCTCAGACAATCAAGAGCCACCAAATTTGGCCTCACATTCGGAAGGAAGCTCAAAAATTTCTTCTCCAAATTGCTATGAAATCAACGCTGCGATTCAAAACTCCGTACTACTCACTATCTGGAAAAATCCCAGAGAAAAACACTAATCTTGAACAGTCGCATAATAAACTTGTACCAAAGAATACAACCGAAATAGACAACACATGTTCTAAAACAGTAACTAAGTATAAGCACGTAAATGCCTTACACACGTTGGACCTTCCCAAAATGAAAATGCACTAAAAAGGAAATGACGGCAGTTCACCGAATCAGCGCTTTATACACATGAATCAACTATCCACAGGCAATTGCTAACAAGTATAACGTACAAACAAATAATAGATTTACCTTACTTTCTAACGATACGAGCACAGACTGCGCAATGCCCCTATCATCCGTAAGTCATGGACATCCAAATAAACATGCAAAGATAGACAAAATTATGAAAAAGTCGCCTTCTCCTCAAATATTAAGCCGAACGACAATAATAAAGACTCAGTATCATGATTATGCATGCAAACATAATAATAATCATAAAAACCATAACGATAGAAAAACTGATGATGCAGAGCATTGGATGTAACAAAATCATTGAATGTAACATTGTCTCACACTCTGGCTGACGGACACTATTTCCTCCATGCTGTAGCCCTTCAACTTGAAACACAGAACACAAAGCAGGCCCATGAATTTTTAATGAAAGCCATGGAAACAGAAAGCAGAACAAATATAGACCAGTACACAAATTTCATCGACGAGGACAGTGGTAGACTTGATCTTCAGGTAGACAAATAAAAATATATCATGGTAAAATATTCGATCATGTAGTAAGTTATTTCCAATGCTCTGCAAAAACCGATACATATCAACAGTGAAAGGGACGGCGGCATATGGAAGACAATAGTTCAGCCTAAAATAACATGGCAAGTGAACAAATCCTTATTATTAGTTCATCTGAAAGACTACCACTATAGAGCTCTTATTAATGAAAAAAATGCATCCAATAGTAAAACTTCATCGTCCAGATGACTAGACAGTAATGCCAAGGTAAACACAACACCTTTGGTTGGCACCACAAACACAAAACAGCACCTCACCGAACCGTTGCATTTTAATGCAAAATATTCCACACGATGGAACGAATGCACCACCTCCAGTAAATGCCCTTATATGAATCGTATCAAAATGAAACATATCAACGCGCTTAGCTTCAATGACAAATTGGATGACATAGAAGTAATGATAATAACTGAAGACATTGACATTTTATGCGTATCTGAGACATGGTTTGATCCAAGAATTCAAAAGTCACATTTTAATATCACAGCCTACTCACTTTACCGATACGATGGCAAAAAACAATAGAGGTTGCGGATCTTGCATTTACATCAAACAGGTCTACACAACATCACAGATTTTGGTAAAAGAAATGTGTGAGGGTTTGAGGAACACGTATTTTTCTGTTGTTTTGGCGGGGTTCTTCTAGAGTAGTGATACAGTCGGCTTCGTAACTTGCAGATTTATTATTGGGCACGATCAAAATCAGAGCAGAAGTTAAAGCCAAGATCGAGGACCGAAACTGAGAACTTGAAATCCGTAAACCGAGACCTGTCCGGATAAGGACTATTAAGTAACTCGAAATGAGTACAAAATTTAGCAGAAGTATTAATATCCTGAGACAGCATTATAAGACAACTGCTGAGTAAAACACTGAGGTATCGTACCTAATTAGCTGACAGTTAAAGAAATAAAAAACGAGTTGTCAATGGGCAGCTTCTCTCCGAGGCTGTGGAATTTAATCACCGGATCAAAACGGCTGGTCGATCTTTTTAGAGTTCCCATCATAAAATACTCGAACGTAGAGACTTGAGTGATACGAAACTTGTCAGTGATATTTGCTGCCTGACGCAATAGTTATTATTCAAAGTATACTCCATCACTACTTCTTCAAACACAAACTAAATCATTCGAATGAAACGAGACTACAATGAAATGAGATTTTGTGCTACAATTCCGCTGTGAATTAACTCATTGTTTCGCAAAAGGAAATCTTGTTTAGAACTGTTGCTTAAGGCTATACAACGGGAAACCCTAATAATTCATTTTGCATTACAGACTACGTGATAAACTCAAATCTCAACAATACGAATACTGCAGACACTAGATAAATTATTTACCGCATTGTGGAATAATGTACGACGAAAGATTCGTCGAATTACTGAAAAACAATCACCAGAATTAAACAAACTGCTAAGCCTACAGAGGAACGTATAGGCCAAGCTAAAATGATAGGTTTAAAGAATAACTGGTAATTAAGTGAAACGCAAAACTCCCAACATCTTGTCATTAGAACCTTACCCGTCAGAGAGACAAAGCGCGAATAGAATTGTTGTTACGGGATAATAGTCGTGCGCGGACTGACGGGCGTTTAGTTTTAGAATCTGTGGTTGGGTACGGTCTTCTATAAACGAGATTTACAATTTGAAGTCACGATTATGATTAAATTTCTACTTAAAAAACAATCACAAGTGGCGTGAAATATAGATAAAGATGTACTCTAAAATATTACCAAGTTTAATAATATTTAATACTAAAATAATCACGATATTTTTGCGGCCCTACAGGAGTCCCCCCCCCAGAAGCGGAGCATTCAAGAGTCCGGGAAATATAAAAATCAGGAAGAGATTTGAAACGAACTGTACGACCTGAGCGAGTGCGTGTAGGGGACGGGCTACGTGCGGTCTCTGAGGGTGATGAGGGAGCAGTAGGTGGCGAAACAGGGGGCGACAAATTAAAATGAGCTGCAGTACGAGGTGAAACACTAGAAGTAGCAGGTGAAACTGAAGGGTTAGCAGGTGAAATTGACGGATTAGCAGGTGAGACTGAAGGGTTAGCAGGTGAAACTAAAGGTTAGCAGGTGAAACGGTAGGGCTAGGTAACTGCTTAATAGTGGGAGCAACATGAGCGGGCTTTAGTCTATCGATGGAGACCGTAGAGCAGAGGTCGGCAAACTGGTCGATATCGACCCCTGGGAGTCGAGGACAGAACTCAAGGGGTCGATAAATTTATGGGGGTCGGAAGGAGGTCGATTAAGGAAAATATAAAGAATCAATTAGATTTTTCAAGACCTTGGATACATATACATTTTTGTAGAAAAATTTGAAATTTGGTCAAATTTCAATCTACAAAATAAAAATGGAAAACTTCAATATAAATGTTGTGAATCAAATTAAATGTTTGGAGTGAACAATTGCTTACAATGCAGTAACCGCACTTGAGACAGCTACTCAAAGCCTTACCTCTAGCGCAGTATTTGTGTATGTCTGGCGTGTGCAGACGACGCATACACAAAACATGCACAGCACAGAGAACTGAGTACACTCTCACTCCTTCCACACGATACTTTTTACAGGATACTTACTCGTATCAATTTTTGGTTATTATTGACGATGTTACGTTTTATTATTTTCTGTGCTTACTGGGTCGATACGATATAATAGCTCTTATCATATTTTGGTCATACACTTTGTCGTTGAACGAATTCGAACGAGCTCGTAACACGTTCGAAATAGCCTCAGTCTCGTTCGCGGGTGCGTACAAGGTTATTTGCTCTAAGTTGCCTGCCATCTTTCATTTGGATTGTGCCGGTCTCATGCTGCTTGTGTTATTGTGTTTAAAACTTGCACTGCTTTTTGCATAAAGAGTTATTTCCAATACTCATAATGCCCAAGAGCAATACTAAGAAAAAATGAAGGCAATATTCTCCGAAGTATATAAAATTTGGCTTTGCACCATCGCTTGCTAACGAAACTATGCCCATGTGTTTGTTGTGTGAAAAATTTTTAGCAATGATGCTATGAAACCAGCTAAAATGAAAGACAATTTAGAAAGGGTCCATTCTGATAAGAAAAACAAAGATCTTGATTATTTCAAAACGCTGAAAGAAAAATTAAGAGGTCAGCCAAACTTGAATGCATTTTTAAAATCATCTGCTAGCGCTGATAGTGAAGGAGGTTTGAAGGCATCATACAGCATTTCTCTTAATATAGCAAAGAAGGGCAAACCGTACACTATTGGCAAAGAGATCATATTACCTGCTATAAAAGATGCAATCGAAAATGTTATGAAGAAAGACTCTAAACAAGTTCTAAAATCCATACCATTTGATGTTGAACACACTGTAACCTCAGAACTCCAACATTCTAAATTTGCTTTTCCACTTGACGAATCAACTTTTGGAAGTTCAAATATCCTCATGGCTTATGTGAGGTTTTATAGCCCGACTCTGAATAATACTGTTGACGAGTTTCTCTTTGCTGATTATCTTTAAACTGATTCAAAAGGTAAAACGATTTTTTATGCTTGGAAGAATATTTGATCAAGCACAAAATTCCGTTCGGTAATATAAGTGTGGTTTCAACCGACGGAGCACCAGCTATGGTAGGTCGTTAGAGGTTTTTCTGTCTTTCTTAAGGAAAAGGTTCCTACTATATATGCTGTTCACCGTGTTTTACACAAACAGCATCTTGTAGCAAAAAACTGAGTGGTGAACTGCATGAAGCTTTGAAAGTGTGCCTCAGATCTATCAATAAAATTAAAGCCCATCCTCTGAATCGCCGACTGTTTGCAAAATTATGTGAAGAAAATGAAACTTTCAACCAATTGCTTCTGCACACTGAAGTAAAGTGGTTATCAAGAAGCGATAGTTTGCAGAGGCTTGTTGAATTATATGATTCAACAGAAGAATTTTTAAGAAATAAAGATCCACCATTATGTGGCGAATTAAAACGGTGCAAGAACCATTTGTTTTATTTGACAGATCTTTATTCAAAATTTAACGAAGTACAAAAACGTCTTCAAAGTAAAAATGTAACAATCATTCAAGCTCGAACAATTATCATGGGCTTTCAAGCAAAAATTGAGCTATTTAAATATTCACTGGCACGTAAAGATTTCAAATATTTTTCAAACTTGCGAATACTGAAAGAGTCTGAGAGCATTTTAGACAGTGACTTGGAGATATATATTGAACATCTGAATAAATTAAGAGAAGACTTCAAAACACGTTTCCAAGACTTGGAAAATATGTACGTTCCCGAATAACTTGCAACTCCATTTGATGTGAAAACAGACAATAAACGTAATGAATCTGACTTAGAAGATGAACTTGTCGAAATGTGCATAGATCTGGAAACTAAAGCGTTGTTGGAACGTAAAACCCTTACAGAATATTGGACCCATGTCAGTACTGCCACTAAATATCCCAAGCTCAAAGCAAGAGCCGAAGTTTTATTGCTTGCATTCCCAACTTCATGTATGGTTGAAGCTGGTTTTAGCCATGCGGATGCAATTCTAGCAAAGCAGAGAAATAGATAAAACTTGGAAAAGCGTGGTGATTTAGGGTTAAAGCTCACCAATTTTAAACCAAATATCAATAGCCTTGCTGCCACTCATCAAGCTCATCCATCTCTTTAATATCAAGTTTATTGATAAATAGGTAAGTTAATGTATTTTTCATTCTTCTGTTTTGGTAAAAAGCATATTGCGTATTTCCATGGCAGTTAATATTATTGTCAAGTAGCACATTTGTTTTATATAATTAATTTCATATCAATTTTTCAACGATAAGTATTGTTAAATTTCAAAAGTCAAAATTCTCTATAGGTAGATAAACTTCTATTTTTTCTTTTTTACTTTATATCAGTAAAGACTGCCTCTTTCTCTTTATATATATCTTCAAACATTGTACAGGGTACAACATAAGATTGGTTTGGTTTATAACATTTCTCTTTATTTTTGGTCATCAAAAATGTCAATAATGGTTAAATATTTTTTTCTCACCTATTTGTATGTGTATGTGCATGGAGGGGTCGATGTAAATACAAATATCCTATGAAGGGGTCAACGGGTAAAAAAGTTTGCCGACTTCTGCCGTAGAGTCTCCCTGGGGAAGCTTAAGAGTGAAAGTTTTAGGTGATCGCCTAAGTACTTCAAACGGGCCAGGGAAAGGGGCTTCGAGACTTTTACGTACACTGTCAACGCACATCACAAGTCAGTTAATCAGGAGGAACATAAGAGTGCGGAGAAGAGTGACAGGTGCCTTCGGAGCACTGACGGAAGTCAATGGATTGCATCTCAGACAGGAAAGTCTGAAGGAACTCTGGTGACGTAGTCTCATGTATGTCGCGTGAAATAACGGGTTGTGGATAAAGCATTATGGTACCAGTTACAGCAGTGAAAGGTGAAAATCCAGCAGCGTTAGGGGTCATACGTAAACTTAAAAGAACGATTGGGAGGGAATAAAACCAATTTTGCTGACGCACCATGATGGTTGTTTTGAGAGTTCTGTGCAACCGTTCTACCAGACCATTAAACTGAGGGTGATAATTAGTTGTACGTACGTGGTGAAATCCTAAGAGTGAGGAGTGGTTGGAGAAAAGTTCGCTTTCAAATTATGTACCTCTGTCTGTGACTACTTCTAAGGAAACCCCAAACCTAGATATCCATCCGGACATGAAAGCAATGGCGACCGATGAAGCAAAAGTATCTACTAAAGGCACAGCTTCGCACCACCTAGTGGCACGATCAATACAAGTCAAAACATAGCGGAATGGTAATAGGTAAGCAAGGGTTGGCAATGAAGCGGGTGTTAATGGGCCTACTATATACAGGGTGTCTCAAAAAAATGTACCCACACTTCGAATGACGAGATCCTTTATTTATGAACATACAGTGAAATAGAATAGCTTCGAATACAGAAGACAAATGTGATTAAAGAATCATGTTCGCAAATGTTCAAATTGATGACCATTATTGTCCAGACAACGCTGATAACGCACACCAGGGGTGCGTTAAATTTACATTTTTTTGAGACACCCTGTATATTTGTACCGAATGGAAATGATCTGATTTAGGGGCGATAGGTGAGACTGGTGATTTAGTGTGCCGATTAATTTTGGTTCGTTGGCAATTAGTACAATGCTTGACCACCGAGTGAACATCTTTATCAATATTGGCCCTAAAGTATCGTTGCTTTACAAGTTTATCGGTGCTTTTTGAACCAGGGTGAGAAATGTTATGGAGGGACTTAATTACTGGCTCGCGAGAGGTTGAGGGCATAAGGGTCTAGGAGATGATGTGGAGGTATCACACCACAAGTTCAAGTTTGGAGCAATTTCGTAAGGAGTGAGCCTGTCTTGGTAAGACGACATCTCGTCGTCGTCAGCTTGCGCTGACGCTAACTTGTGCAGGTCAAATAGATCCACGGTTATAGCACACACTGGACGGAAGAAACAATCGGCGAAAATATTATTGTGACCTTTAATGTATTCAACCGCAGTGATGTACTCCGAGAGAACAGAGAGGTGTCTCTGTTGCCGGTCAGATTTAGCAATCGTTCTCGAATAAAAAGCTGAGACCATTGGTTTGTGATCGGTGAAAAGGGTTACAGAATAACCGTCAATTAGGGACTTAAAATGCAGCACCGACAGGTATGCTGCGAGCAACTCTCTATCATACGTGGAGTACGTTTTTTGGAGGTCTGATAGTTTCTTTGAGAAAAAGGCAACAGGCGTTGGTTTGGAATCAATCAGCTGGTAAAGCGCAGCGGCGACAGCATAACTGGAGCTGTCGAAGACTATGTGATAGTCTGAGGCTTTAGGCGATGGAAAAGACAGAGTTAGACAGTCGGCAAGAGCTTGGTTTAGATTCCTAAAAGATAGTTCGGCTGCTTCAGTTCAAGGTAACTGCTTAGCTGCAGGGTGATTACGCAAGAGTTCTGTTGATCCAAGGGCAATATTTGCGAATGAAGGAATCATCGGCCGGAAAAAATTGAGCACACCCATGAATCGCCGGAGATCGTGAGAATTTTTTGGGAGGGCGCTTTCGGTGATAACCGCTACTCTGTCAGCAGGGGGTCTAACATCACTTGCGCTCACCTCGTAACCGAGGAAAGTGAGGGAACTCTGCAGAAAGGCGCATTTGTCTAATGAGAGACGAAGGTTATGCTGAGCGAGCAGAGACAGAGCATTGGTTACATCAGCTATGTGTTCGTCTTCTGACTCTGATGCGATTAGTATATAGTCGAGGTAAATAAAAGTGTTCTTGGCATCAACAAAAATAGAGTCAATGAAACGCTGGAAGGAAGGACCTGCATTTTTGAGGCCGAACAGCATAAAGCGGTATTCGTAGAGTCCGAATGGGGTAGTGACAGCAGCCGTAGGGATATCGGCTTCAGCCACAGGAATTTGCAAGTAAGCGCGTTCGAGGTCAAGTTTGGTGACAATTCGTTTACCATATAGAGACATGGTAAGGGATCCGAGGTGCGGGATAGGATATTTATCATTACTAGCGATGCTGTTCAATAAACGGTAGTCACCACATGGGTGCCATTTTCCAGGTTCCTTTTTAGGAATGAGGTGAAGGGGTGAAGCCCATGGGGAACTGGATCGTTGGATGATACCAACATTTAATAGGAACTGAAATTCAGTTTTTGCTGCCTTGAGTTTGGTACCAGTAAGGGGTCTAGGTTTAAAATGCACAGGCGAGTGATTTCCCGTATCAATATGATGTTGGACCACTGATTCTGAGTTCTCAGCCAATGAAGCTAATTGCAAAAGCGTTAGAACGAGGTATTTAGTCACGATTGGGCTAATGAAGGGATGCACTTTGGAGGTATCTACTGAGTAAGTTACTAGGGAGGAGCATGAAGTTTCTAGTGGAATACGGCAATTGGTCAAGTCATCAATGAGGGTGTTCGCTTTACGGTCAACTATCAGTGAGTGAGCTTTTAGAAAATCTATACCCAAAATAGATTGAACTACATCAGCTACTACAAAAGACCAAATGAAAGAACGTCTAAGTTGTCGCAACCCTATTTCTACGTCCACCTCACCATAGCAACGCATAGGAGCACCGGAAGCTGTTGAAAGGGAGAGAGCACATGGTCGTATCAGGGGTGAAAGGTCTACAGAAAAAAGCAAGATATACATAGCGGCACCAGTGTCGATAAGAAATTGTAATTTCTTGTGACCTATGCTAGTACTAAGCTTAAGTGGCAGCCCGACGGTCACAATGGATACGGACTGCTGTTCTAGTTTCCCGCAGAGCGTGAGGGTAATGATCTACGCTTAGGCGAAATGGATCGAACTGAGTGCGACGAGGGTCTTGTGTCGCTAGGATAGTGACACCATGGTCTACATGAGCGTGCAGCTCTTGCGCACCATATATGGAAGCGGCAGATTCGCGGTCGCTGGTTAGCGTGAAAGGAACGAAGATCAGGGAAGGTCTCACTGGCGTCGTAATCTTAAGGGGGCGGGAGGGTGGTTATGACTTCCTGTCTGATCTCTAGCGGCATAACGGTAACGTTTCTCTGACTGGTCTCTTGGTCTATACTGTGGTTGGTCTCTAGAGCTTACGTTAGAGGGTTGCACCTGTGATGCACTAGTAAGCTGTGCATACGCTAGTAACATGTCAGCTACATTTGCTAGGTCTTCTAGCGACTCGACAGGGCGTCCTGCAATAAGAGGGTGGATTGATTCCGGAAGCCCTTTTATGAATTTAATTTTTAGGAACTCTTGACTTACTCCTAAACCACTCTTTGTAACAATGTTTCTCAGATCGCTAAAGTAAGCTGATGGTTTTCCACGCATTACGTTATTCTGTGACATTGATGAATCAAAAAGTTCCGAGGCAGATCTAGAATACACCTTGATAACGGCGTTTTTTAACCCTTTGTAGGACAATTTTCGTATAATTGTATCATTAACCCTGTTTGTAACTTCCATGGGGAGGCTACTGAAAGCATGATGGAATTTAGTATTTGAAACGGTAATGTTAGCTAATGCAAATTGGCTGTCTAGGATTGTAAACCATCTAGCAGGGAGTGCATTATTGAATACAGGGGGTTTGACTCACTGCGCTAGTGTTAGCTTGAACTGCGTCATCGGAATCCATTGTGATCGTACGTCTAGCTCGAAACAATTTTAACAAGATGACGCATAGGCAATAGGAGATCTAGCGAAGATAAGGAATGACGGGAATAGGGGAAAATAGCACAATAGGAAAACGAGTAAATAGAGCGGCAGGGAGAAAAAGAAAGAAAAAACACAAAATGTAGACCCGAAATACACAGCACGGTAACGATGTTTAAAATTAATTTACTTCCCTAGTGTTCGTTAAAAGCCTGGCAGCGTCTGTTGCAGAGTCTGCTGGCGCAGCGAAGATGCTTGCGGTTGCCTTCTCTGTAGAGCGAATGTCTGGCTTCAAAGGAATTTCTTGATCGTTTTATGACTTTTGGCCGTTGGTTGGAGGAGGGTTGAGTTACACAGGGGAAGTGTTCGTCAAAGGTGTTGTTGTTCTTTGCTGAGACTGTTTATTCTTCGCTAGGGGAGTTTTTCTCGAGCTGGATATGAACGTTTTGCAGGAGGATGTTGCTTCGCAGGGATGTTTCTTTGAGTTTGATTTATTTTTTTTCGGCAGAATATTTCTTCGCCGAGGTTGTTTCTTCAACTTGATCTGAATGTATCGAAGGAGGGTATTTCTTCACACGGGTCACCAATTTGGGGAACACGTATTTTTCTGTTGTTTTGGCGGGGTTCTTCTAGGGTAGTGATACAGTAAACTTTGTAGCTTGCAAATTTATTATTGGGCACGATCAAAATCAGAGCAGAAGTTAAGGCCAAGATCGAGGACCGAAACTGGGAACTTGAAATCCGTAAACCGAGACCTGTCCGGATAAGGACTATTAAGTAACTCGAAATGAATACAAAATTTAGCAGAAGTATTAATATCCTGAGACAGCATTATAAGACAACTGCTGAGTAAAACACTGAGGCATACCTAATTAGGTGACAGTTAAAGAAATACAACACGAGATGTCTATAGGCAGCTTCTCCCCGAGACTGTGGAATTTAATCACCGTATCAAAACGGCTGGTCGATCTTTTTAGAGTTCCCATCAAAAAATACTCGAACGTAGAGACTTGAGTGATACGAAACTTGCCAGTGATATTTGCTTCCTGACGCAATAGTTATTATTCAAAGTATACTCCACAAACAAACAAACAAACAATCTTTATTTCCAATCAAGTACACAGTACATAGACATTTAGTACATTGGTTTTTAAATTCTTAAGGTTAACATTCTTAGAGTAAGGATGATGGTGAGCTCCATGCGACGATCCTGGGATGTGTCCATGGGCGGGCGTTGAGGTCTTACCGATAAGTGCGAGCTCACGGTGTGAAACGAGAAACAGCTCGTATTCATTGCCGGGTTTCGAACCCGCACGCAGTCTTTCTGCACAAGCAGAGACCCGATACAGAACACGGGCCGCAGACCACTCGACTACGGTGGCTGCACAACTACTTCTTCAAACACAAACTAAATCATTTGAATGAAACGAGACTACAGTGAAATGAGATTTTGTGGTACAATTCCACTGTGAATTACCTTATTGTTTCGCAAAAGGAAATCTTGTTTAGAACTGTTGCTTAAGGCTATACAAAGGGAAACCCTAATAATTCATTTTGCATTACAGACTACGTGATAAACTCAAATCTCAACAATACGAATACTGCAGACACTAGATAAATTATTTACCGCATTGTGGAATAATGTACGATGAAAGATCTGTTGAATTACTGAAAAACAATCACCAGAATTAAAGAAACTGCTAAGCCTACAAAGGAACGTCTAGGCCAAGCTAAAATGATAGGTTTGAAGAATAACTGGTAAGTAAGTGAAACGCAAAACTCCCTAACACCATGTCAATAGAAACTTACCCGTCAGAGAGACAAAGCGAGAAAAGAATTGTTGTTCACTGGATAATGGTAGTGCGCGGACTGACGGGTGTTTAGTTTTAGAATCTGTGGTTGACTACGCTCTTCTATAAATGAGTTACAATTTGAAGTCACTACTATGATTAAATTTTTACTTTAAAAAAACAATCACAATTGGTGTGAAATAAGTATCAAGATTTACGCTAAAATATTACTAAGTTTAATAATATTGAATACTAAAATAATCACGATATTTTAGCGGCCCTACATGGGTATAGAACTGGTATGGCTTAACCCTTTAGCGACCAAGTGGACTATTCGGTCGCCTTTCACGGTCTTTGGGAGAATTGTTCTAATAATTAAACAGTGAGCAATATGAGGTTGCTACTAGGTTTGAACGCTTCGGCATGTTACAGCATCGTTCTTTTGGTTGCCTGGCTCTCAGCATGCTTCATTGCATCGGTGTACAGACGGTCTTTGTGAGCTTAAATGTAGAAACTAGAAAAACAAATTGGTCGTTAAAGGGTAAACGTGCTAGTAAAAAATCGCAAATCTTTCATTATTGGCACCGTCTTCAGACACTCATCTGCAGCTTTACAACTATCTTTAGAGTTTATTCAGAAAACGCATATAACAATTTCAGAAACTAAAAAATTCATCTATGCTTCCGGCGATTTCAACATAGACCTGAATAATAAAAGTAATGTTGTTAAGACTAGTAGTTACAACCCGGTATTTTATAATACGAATTTGCTTACCTCTATTTGACTTGTTCTTCAGTCAGTGTCGCTTCGCGTGACTGATGTACGTCATCCGACTGTGCACAATGCAAATTCGACTACCTGCAACCGTGACACTCAACCTTTATTTACGTGACATGTGTCACTATAATAGTGTTAGTAACTGAATCTACTTAGCATACTATTCTACGAGTACAAATCACTACGACAGCAACTACTTTCGAGCAACCAGCACTTGAACCTGCACCTGAGCCTTTTCTCGCTCACACCAATACGGAACCGACACACGCCGCGGTTGCGCACAACCGACTGAGCCTGCTCAACCCGCACTACTCATGCAAGCCTAGGCGTCCCCGTTGAGGTGCCAACTACTAATTTATGCATTATGCCACAGTCTTCTACTTTTACTCTTTCAATTACTTCCCTACTCATTGACATTACATGCTCGCCTACGAAGTCTTCCCAGTGCGATCTTTCGGCCCTTCTTTTATTGCAAGTATAGGCGAATCGTAGCCATCCTGCTATAGGGTAGTGCCCACCAGTGTCCCGCAGACTGAAAACAACTCCTTTCTTGTGAGTGCATCGGCAACTTCCGGTATTTTATTGCCGCTGTAGAACATAAGCTCCTCTCCGACCTTTGACAACTGCAGCCCTAAAACTGCCCCTCCATCCAGCGCTTCCGGTTCCTTCGTTACCAACCCAAATTTGTTAAGGTGGCTGACTACCTCTGTAACTGAAATTTTGGTTTCATCAACGAGGATATCATCAATATACGAGCTGGTAACGTTTTTAATTGCATTATCTATGCTCAGTACGTGCTTCAACACTTTTGACATGATGCAAGAGGCAGAATTCAGTCCGAAACCTAAGCGAGCAAGACAGAACATTTGCCCTTTATATTTTACTAACTGGTAGCGGCACAGTTCCTTATCAACTCTTAATTGCAAATAAACTGCTTTCAGGTCTACGATTGACATGTTTTCGCTCGTACGTCGCCATTTGCGTAATGACTCATCGCAGCAATCAATCACATTATCACCACTGTGGCACGCAACATTCGTATTGAGTTCGCGAAAATCCATCACTGTCCTCACTTTGTTCTTTGTTGGCTGTTCTACTGCCATCTTCACGAGAATACCTGTATCGACAGTTTCTTCCCACGGTAGAAGAATATCTTCTGTAATCCACGTGTCCATTTCCTTTTCAAACTCTTCTTTTTTACACCCGTTAGCGTCCCTTCATAACAACTTACTCTGTTACGTAATGTAACCGGTTGATCATTCTTCCAACGCCACTTCACAGTCCAATACTCCCCATTAAATTTTGCATTAAAGTCTGAGTCATCAATCACTAACTGCCCTTGCACTTCCTCTTTCTTCGTGGCCTGCTCTATTACCAGGCACGCCATTTCTACCCTCGCTGAGCCAAATTCCACTTTGCCGCGCTTAACTGTCTCGCCACCAAGCCTATGAATGACGTCAGTACCAAGCACTATGTCCACGCCATCCACCAACTTGTCCGACACCATAGCTTTCGTGACCACCGGCATTCCTCCTTTCACTACTATCTTCACACGATTCAACATTTTACTCTCAACTTTTCGACCATCAAAAGCACTGATACTCGCATCACCATCATATTGAGCTATAAACTTATAATTGACGACCGCCATGGTGCATCCTGTGTCTACCAGCACCATTGCAGGCTCTTTGTTAATTAATACTTCAACAATTGGTAACCTTCCTCCAAACGCCTTCACCTCGGCAAGATAGCTACAGGCGCAATAGTCATCCCTTACTCGTTTCCCGAAGTTTGTTCGTGACACTTCCTGCCAATATGATCGAACTTGTTACATTTAAAACATCTCACCACTTCCTCGTTGTAATTCCTGATCATGTGAAGGCCTCCACACCGAAAGCATTGTCCCCTAAACAGGCCGCTGCCGGCTTTACTCTCCCTTACTCTCATCGTTTCCCCTACTGTCACGGCTGCTATGCCACCTCGCTGATTGGCAGTTAGAATTCTAGCTTGAGCAATCCATTCACTTGTAGGGCCTCAGAAATATCGAAATTAATTTAGAATGATCTTGGAGTTGATACGAAAATATGATGTATTTTAGTTATATTTTAGAGTTAATTTTTATACGTATTTCACGTCATTTGAAACTAGTATTTTAAAGTTAAAAATTCAATCGTAGTTGCAACTTCGAATTGGAACTCTCGTCTATAGAAGATTATTGTCAACCACGAGCCTTGAGGCTTAGTGCCCAACAGTTCAGTCTCAGTATCGTCCAGTTAGCAGCAATTCTATTAGCGTAAGTTCCTGTTCTATTTAGTAAGTTCCTGTTAACGATGTGTTGGAGAGTTTTGCATTTAAATTACGTACTAGATATTCTTTGAACTTGTCTTTTTGCCGAGCCTAGATGTTCCTCTGTAGGTTTAAGATTTCCTTTTCGAAGCAGTTTTGATACCATGTGTACATGACAAATTGTGTGGTAAACATCTCATTTCAGTGTGGTTACGTTTTCATTCAAACGATTTGAATTATGTTTCAAGTTGTCGTGCTTTGATTCACGTTACTCCAAAATTTATAATTATTCCAAATATAGATCATTTTGAATAATAACTATTGCATCAGTCATCAAATTCATTGTCTAATTTCATCTCACTTAAGTCTCAACGTTCGAGTATTTTATGACGAGCATACTGAAAGATCGACCAGCCATTTTGATACGGTTATTAAATTTCATGGCCTCGGGTAGCAGCTGCCTATCTGCATCGCATTTTGTATTTTTTGGCTGCCAGCTAATTAGGTACGATGCTTTAGTGTTTTACTCAATAGTTGTCTTATAACGTTGCCTCATTATATTAATTCTTCTTGCTAAATTCTGTATTTATTTCAAGTTACTTATTGGTTCTTTCTCCGGCATGTTTCAGTTTCAGTTCAGTTTCAGTTCGAGTCTTATTTTACAGATTTCAAGTTCTCAGTTTCAGTCCTCGATCTTGGCCTTAACTTCTGCTCTGATTTTGATCGTGTCCAGTAATAAATCTACAAGCTACGAAGCCGACTGTATCACTACCCTAGAAGAACCCCGCCAAAACAACTACAGAAAAATACTTGTTCCCCAAACACTAATTTCTAGTTTCAGTACGTTGGGTATCCGCTTCCGGTCAACACTAATATGATCTGGAAATCCTTTGATAAAGGACAGCTTGATTGCTCTTTCTAACCCTACATCCCCATGCATTGCTAACCTCGCCACGCGTTTAAGTTTATTAACAAATACATCTACAGGTTCTCCAGCCCATTTCATGTTGAGAAGTTTATCAAAGGCAATAAAAGGATCGTCAGCAGAGGCAATCTACAGTTTCTCCTTGATTTTATCTGCACTTGTTTTGTCCCCGTCACTCAACTCCATATACAACGCAAGCGCATCACCTTCTAGATACAATGAGATTAACATAGCTAAATCAGATACTTTCTGCAGTCGAGTAGCCAAGGTGATTTTCTCTAACCAAGTCCTCACTTCACTTTTGCCAGTAAATGGCTTGATAAAATCTCTTGAAATACCACTCGCCATTTTGTAGTAGGCCTAGATAGCTTGTTGTTACGACTAGTAGTTGCAACCCTACGGTATTTTATACGAATTTACTTACGTCTATTTGACTTGTTCTTCAGTCAGTGTCGATTTGCGTTACTGATGTACGTCCTCCAATCGTGCACAATGCGAATTCGACAACCTCCAACCGTGACATACAACCTCTATTTACGGGACATGTATCCCTATGCTAGTGTTAGTAATTGAATCTACTTAGCCTACTATTCTACGAGTACAGATCTCCACGACAACAACTACTTCCAACGGACAACCAGCACTTCAATCTGCACCTGAGCCTTTTCACACTCACACCAATACGGAACCAACAGACAATGCGGTCCCACACAACCAACTGAACCTGCTCAACCAGCACTCCTCGTGCAAGTCTAGGCGTCCCCATTGAGGTGCCAACTACTAATTTATACATTTGCTACATGTAATAAGCTAATAAAAATGCTAAACAGAATTAATCTGTCACAAATGGTCCAAGAACAAACTCGCATAACAAAAACTTCAAAAACTCTCTTAGATCCAACACTTATTAATAATCCTAAAGCAATAATCAGCAGTGAAATATCACCTTCAGTATCCGACGATCACGCGGTAGAATGTTTAATTAACGTAGCAAAAGAGAAACCAAAATCCTGCTTAATTACCTACCGTATGAAGACTCTTTACACACCCGAAATATTCCAGGAAAAATTATGGAACAGGAGGAATGAATTTCAAAGCATGGAACTATCTGATGATGTTGACAGTCAAGTCTCAATTTTCAATGAGAACTTCTTAGGAACCTTAAACGAATGCGCACCATACAGCACAAGTAGAGTTAAACTAAAGTGTACCGCCTTGATAACAAATGAAATAAAACAATTGTGCAAAGTGAAAAAAATTACTTATACGAATTTAAATATCTTAAACAACTACGAGATCGTTATAAACATCAGGCAATGGCCCTCCGGAAAAAATTAACGAAACAAAACGAAAGCACTTCCAATAGGAACTACAAACAACAAAGAAAAATCCGAAACGAACCTGGGAAATCATCAAAGAAATATCACAGTACAACGACATTAAAGAAGAGAAGAAATTCGAAAATCCATTGAAAACCGCCAATAATTTCAACACTTTCTTCTCTGAAGTCGGAGCAAAGGTCTTCGACGAAGTATCCAAATTTACTACACATAAACCTGTTGATGTTTGCTTTAAATCCTGCCCAATTACTAAATACAACTAACACAAGGAGACCAAATCCAGTTAGTCTACAGGAAATACGTAAAATCTTATGCTCGTTGAAAAATACAGAGGCAGTTGCACATGACAACATAAGCCTTCAATACATCAAAGACAGTTTCAATGTTACAGCACCATTGCTTTATTTGATAATCAATACTTCTATTGCAACAAACAAATTCCCGGATCAGTGGAAACATTCCATAATCAAACCGTTGCATAAAGCGGGTGACATCAATACTGCATCAAATTACAGGCCAATTAGCCTTTTACCAGTCATATCCAAAATACTAGAAAAAGTAATATCGAACCAACTCTCAACACATTTGGACAAATCTAACTAACTTCATCTAAACCAGTATACTTACAGAAAACATAGCAGCACTCAAGACGCGCTGCTTAGCAACACCCAGAAAATATACAGTGACATTGACAAAAAGAACGTCAGTCTCTTGCTTTTGCTTGATCTCTCCAAAGCTTTCGACAGTGTTGAACATACACGGCTTCTGCAGAAAATTTCTAACTTAGGAATCGACACACAGTGGTTTCAGAGTTATCTAGCAAACCACTCTCACGCGGTCCGACTAGAAAACACAATTTCATCACCCATTCAAAACGATTTCGGCGTTCCACAAAGTTCTATTCTAGGCCCACTTCGGTTCTCTATTTTCATCAATGATTTTCCATCCATACGTTCAAACACGAGAATTTCTATGTACGCAGATGATGTACAAATTGCAGTCACAAGCGCAGCGGCCAAACTATTTCACCAGCCAAACACAAATGCTGAAATACTTTTAAGACACGTAAACTCATGGTACGACCAAAATGGTTTTAAGCTTAACGCAAGCAAGACAGTGCATCATTTTTGGTTCCAAGAACACAATAAAAAAGCTCCCGAATTTAACTTTAACGTTAGGAAATGACATCATTGAACCAGTAGAAAAAATAAAAATTTTGTGCGTCTGGTTTGATCAAAACATGTCTCTCCCATTCCACGTGGAGAAAATATGCAACAAAATTAACGGTACGTTAATGTTCGTTCACCGCGTGAAAACCATGCTTGACGAAAAAACTAGATTATTAGCCATCCAATCTTTAGTGTTATCACGCTTCGACTACTGTGACTTGGTCTTGGGAGATGTACCTAAAGTTCTTCAAAAAGAGCTCCAGAAATGTATGAATTATGCGGCTAACGTAGTACGCAAAGGAAATTTCAGAAAAAACGATCATGCATCACCTTTCATGAAAAAGCTTAATTAGACCCCGATATAACAAAAACTACTCACTCACATGGTCAAATATGTATTCTCCTTTCAATATGGCCCTCAAAGTTTTGCCAACGTTGTTAAATTCCATCCACCCATTAACATGGGTGTGAAGCCTTGTAGCATCACATCGCTGTTCATGCTCCATTTTCAAGTTATGCGTATTAATTAATCGCGTACAAATTAAATCGTACTTTTTACAATAAATTTCCTGTATTTTTGTGATTAGGTTTTTGTAACTTTAAGTGAGATTCTTGTAAATTTTTATTTATAAAAATTCGCTGTATTTTGTAAAACCATTCTTAGTAGGAAAGAACTGTCGCTATGGTTCTTTTTTAAAAAAATTCACCCCTGAGAAGCACATCCGGATCCTGAATTGACGTGAATCTGATCGTAGCTTTTAAGAGATAACACCGTAAGTTACAGTGCCTTAAAGTGAAGTTTTTTTTACAGTAAGTCTAGAATTAATTGTGTTTAGGACTTAGATATATTTCTTAGCCTCACTATATTTTATAGAAATATTAGGTGTAGGATTGTTCATAGTATTTGTGTTAATTTTTGTATAATGTGCGTATGTGGAGACGACCTATGGTACATCCCTGAAATAACCAAGTTTTAGGACTTGCACTTTGAGATTTAATAGAACAACTTGTGGTCTTAACTAGTACTGAGAGTATTTATTATCTAATCTTCAAATCTACCTTACTTTCTGTTTAAAAATTCACCTGTTATGTTGAGATTTTCTATTGCTCATCATAAGTCATATGTTTCTTAATTTTGCTGTTACAAGCTCTCTCTGCATTACTCCAAATATTTACTTGAAATGCTTTCCTTTTACTGTTCAATTGACACAGTGAACTTCTTTTATAACCTGTTTTCTTTATTGTTCAAATTCTCTGCACACTTCCTGAAAAGAAGTGGGATCTGCTGAATATGGTGTAACTAGGCCATAAGTTGGATTACTAGATTCAACCACAGACTGAAAATTGTCTTAAATCCCAAACTTGCCGTTACATTTCATTCTATACTTAGAAGTAGAGATTTTTATCAACATGTATTCAGCTTATAACTATATTGATTTCATTCCCTTGTAAAATAGATATATTTTATTTTTTTATTCATTGTGTGTTGCTTATTTGGAAGTATAGAATTCTTATTTAAGATTTCCCATCCAGGTATTAATGATATATCATTCCCTCTCAATACTATTGTAGTTTTTTATTGCAAATATTTTCATCTCAGGTTATATTTATCAAAATCTTAAATATCAGGAATTAACCATAATATTATGGTTTACTAGATGATATCCGCTGAATAAAGATATCCATAATGTGCTATGTTATCATTAGTTGGTTTCCTTCATTTTTTTTACCATGTCATAGGATTTCCATTATATTTTCGTACAATGTTTAGGATGTATTTTATTCTTGCTCTAATTAGGATGTTCTAATTATTTTATACAGAAACCTTTGTTTATGTTAGGTTGCTATATTGTGCCTGTATCATAGCAATATTGCAGGATTATGGAAATTATCCTTGTGGTTAAAGATTTTGGCCTTGCATACTTGAGCAATCTTTTTCACGAGACTCCTTATTGTCTATTCAACAATTGTGCTCATATTTTTAGTTAACATATGAACCAAATAATCATTTACATCTCTAGATTTAATTGATTCTAAATCAAACAATGAAAATCGACTTTGTTCAGTAGATGAAACTGAGTTATTAAAACTCAAGTATCTTTTCTAGAATTCCATGTTCACCGAAGCAACTTTTGCTCAGTTTCTAGTCTTAAAAATAGACCTTTTTATTGAGGATTAGATTCCTTGTTTATTTAAAGGGGACTTACTCTTTTATCTCTCTATAAGGTTATATTTCAGCTTTCTTGAATATTTTGAGATTGGACTGCCTTACTACTGCATTTCATTCTGATTAGCCTTGTCATTGCTTAGGTTTGCTACGGGTAATGCTTGTGTTTATGTTTGTGAAGATGTGAAAATTAAGCTCAACCTTCTCTTCCAGACACCTGGCGGTACTGCTCTCATCTCATCGATGCTTTAGCATCTCATTGCTCTCATCGCTCTCATCTCATCGATGTTTTAGTATCTCTTTTCTCATCGCTCTCACTGATCTCATTGCTCTCATCGCTCTCACTGAACTCATTGCTCTCATCGCTCTCATTGCTCTCATCTCATCGATGCTTTAGCATCTCTTTTCTCATCGATCTCATCCTCTCACTCTCATCTCTTACTTCATCGATGCTTTAGCATCTCTTTTCTCTCTCCTCTCGAGTCTCATCGTCGTTTTTTAAATCTTAACGCTTGATCATATTCTTGATCATATTCCTGATCATATTCCTGATCATATTCCTGATCATATTCTTGATCATATTCCTGATCATATTCCTGATCATATGCCTGATCATATGCCTGATCATATGCCTGATCATATGCCTGATCATATTCCTGATCATATTCCTGATCATATTCCTGATCATATTCCTGATCATATTCTCGATCATATTCTCGATCATATTCTCGATCATATTCTCGATCATATTCTCGATCATTACTTCTAGTTCCCAATCTCTTTCACTCGTGGACTACGGATGTCCTCTGTCCACCAGCTGCCCCACGGATCAATAAATAAACAAAAGCTGAGTACCCGTCTTGTCATTGAATTCCCCAACTAGAGGTGCACCAGACGACTCCCTTAACCTTACCTTCTGATAAATTGTTATTACCAACACCAAAACATAACATTGGATCAAACGTAACACTGGTCACCCCAGGTGTAGTAACAACCTAACCGACGAAACAATGTTAACATCAGTTTCCGCTTTTCTGATGCTGGACAAAAAGCTCTTTCAATTTCAGGTGCATTGCATTGGAATAAACTGCCCACGCATATGAAGAAAAACAAATCAATTAAGAATTTAAAAAAAACGTGACACATAATTTTCGAATATCAAAGTAGCAAACAAATACAGAAAACTTAGCTCCTATGCATGATTAAACAAAGCTAACTTAGTAACGAAAGATGCTACATATAAGTGTCTGTGTTTATGTGTACACAACTTAAGTATAAATTGAAATAGAGTTAACAATATTCAAACGAAACAAACGTTAATGTCAAACTTGTACTATAATTCCGCAGCTCAGGAGTCAAATCGACTAATTTAATTTGATCAAAAACCGGGCTGTTATTTACTTTTTCTTTTTTTCTGCTAGATTTTAGCCTTATTAATTAGTGTTTTTACCTGATAAACGTTCCAATGTTGCAAGTGTTCAGTTTTCATAATGCGCAACAAAAAATTTTATTTATAGGACACAAATATTATTTTGCCACAAACTAAATAGAATTTTATATGAATTTGTGCTTGCTCTTCAGATTATTCTCCTTTTAAGGCTTTTATATATATATATATATATAAATATATATATATATATATATATATATATATATATATATATATATATATATATATATATATATATATATATATATATTAGTATACTTAAGAAGCAGTCCTTCATTGATACATGTCTGGTTAAAAATAATGCCATATTGGGATGATACGAGCTTTTTATTAAGCTTTTCAATCCATCTAAAATTACAAATAGTTTCTGGGTCTAAAACTTCAAAGATATTAGCAATAGTCAAATCCAAAAAGGGGTTTTGCAACGCGTTTCGGCGATCGTTCGCCATCGTCAGGCTATGGAATTCTGTGGCTTGTGGAATTCTGAAGTTGGCTTGTAGACTTCGAAGGCTGTTGCCTTCGAAAGTACAGTCGGCTAAAACAATTTAAGGATGCGATGTTTTCCAGTGCACTGATTGTTGATCGACGGCTTCTTTTGGTGAATTAATAATGCTTCCAGAATTTGCAGACGGTTGTACTCGGGTTCATGTCGCAGCACCTTTGTGTTAATTACT
This sequence comes from Trinorchestia longiramus, assembly GCA_006783055.1. Classification (NCBI taxonomy): domain Eukaryota; kingdom Metazoa; phylum Arthropoda; class Malacostraca; order Amphipoda; family Talitridae; genus Trinorchestia; species Trinorchestia longiramus. Next base: position 14,149 of record VCRD01003240.1, on the reverse strand, counting down.
AGTTTTTCCCGGGTAAAAGTTTCGTTGTGTTCTTCCATTTCGTAATTTTTTGGACCTCCAGAACCTAAGTGCATAGTCAGGCGTCGGGAAAGGGTAGTTGTTGTTACGCCAAGGTCCGAGCGGTTATGATGCTCACAGTCCTCATGGCTGCATTTGTACTCGTACACGACGTTAGTCTGTTTTAGCTCTGATAATTTGGCACTTTGATTAGTTTTAGTATGTGTATATGTATATATGTGTATATATATATGTGTATATATATATAT
>VCRD01003239.1:27915-54192 GCA_006783055.1 Trinorchestia longiramus | reverse complement strand
TAGTTTCTCCAGCTCATCTGAATGTAAAGCTAGTTTCTCCAGCTCATCTGAATGTAAAGCTAGTTTCTCCAGCTCATCTGAATGTTACACCCGTCATTTCTCCAGCTCATCTGAATGTTACACCCGTCATTTCTCCAGCTCATCTGAATGTTACACCAGTCATTTCTCCAGCTCATCTGAATGTAAAGCCTCGTTTCTCCAAGGCTTCACAATGCAAAATCTCTTCATGGCTCTAACTATTCCTCCTGAGTATGAGCGCTGGCGTTCAGGATTTAATTCAGCGTAGCTCTTGCTCATGTCAGCTCACTGCACATTGCGCTGGTCTAGTATTTACTTAAGCTGCTATTCAATGGGCGCAAAATAAGGTTAGAGCGAGTGGCTGCAATTCGCCTCTTGCCAGACCAGCGTCAGGCTGTCGTTCTTTTGCAAAACTTCTGCTGCCTTTTATGGTGTCTGGAACTGTGTTCTTTCTGGGGCCGTGCTGTTATTGTTGTGGTGTTGCTGTTATTGTTGTGGTGTTGCTGTTATTGTTGGGGTGTTGCTGTTATTGCTGTGGTGTTGCTGTTATTGCTGTGGTGTTGCTGTTATTGCTGTGGTGTTGCTGTTATTGCTGTGGTGTTGCTGTTATTGCTGTGGTGTTGCTGTTATTGCTGTGGTCTTGGAAGACTACGTTTATTTGTTTTGGGCATTGTACATTTTTTGGGGCGTAGTATTGGTGGGATTAGTATTTAGTTTCATGTGTATTTGATGAGTGTGAACGTATTGAAACGCTTGTAACATTATTATTAATTTTTCAACGGCTAGATATAATAATCACTAGGATGAAAATGCTGGCATCTCGTTAATTAACTTGGTGTCTTTCATTAGGCACGTCTCTTTAATTAGGTTCGTCTCGTTAATTAGGTTTGTCGCATTAATTCGGTGCGTCACATTATTTAGGCACTTCTCGTTGATTAGTTGCATCTCGTTAATTTAGTACATCTCGTTAATTAGTTGCATCCCGTTAATTTAGTACATTTCGTTAATTAGGTGCATCCCATTAATTTAGAACATCTCGTTAATTAGTTGCATCCCATTAATTTAGTACATCTCGTTAATTAGGTGCGTCTCGTTAATTAGGTGCGTCTCGTTAATTAGGTGCGTCTCGTTAATTAGGTGCGTCTCGTTAATTAGGTGCGTCTCGTTAATTAGGTGCGTCTCGTTAATTAGGTGCGTCTCGTTAATTAGGTGCGTCTTGTTAATTAGGTACATCTCGTTAATTTGGTACGTACATCTCGTTAATTTGGTACGTACATCTCGTTAATTTGGTACGTACATCTCGTTAATTTGGTACGTACATCTCGTTTATTAGGCGCGTCTCGTTAATTAGGCGCGTTTCATTAATAATACTTGCCTCACTAATCATGAGCTACGCTCATTAGCCATCACGCTAATGACGCACTCCATTAATTATTCGCGTCTCACTAACTGGAGCATTTAGTTTTGTATGAGAGTGCTCTCTAAGCTTCCAATTATCCATGATTTATATTTAGTGATCGACTATCATCTCCCCCTAAGCTCCCAATTATCCATGATTAATCATCGAAATGATCTTTCTATGCTGGACTACGGCATCGTTAACTGTTTATTGATGCTAATGAGGTAACCACTACCCCTCAATGGATGTGAAAAAATATTCTATGTGTTTTATTTTGTCTTCCTCGGTTTGATTTCAAGGGTTTATTTGGACGTGAGCTGGCAGCGCGCTTCCCATTTTTTTTTGTTTACTGTACCCTATAAAATAAGATTTTTTAGATATACAATGTGTTTAAAAGTTTTACCATGTATTTTACCACATGATGAACAGAAAAAATGAATGTACACACGAATTTGGTAAGTTTTTGTTCTTTAATTGCAGGATGCCGCCGTTGGCAAATAGTCAATGCGAAGTGATTGTTCTTTTCAAGAAAGAACTTCTAACTCGGGGCGCTGAAAAAATGCCAAGAATTTTGGCCAAAGTTCTTTAGTTCGATAACTGTTGAACAAATAACAGATGTTGTTCCTTAACAACTGGTTTTTGGTTTCAATATTAAAGTAAAGTTTCTATAAAAAGGGAAATTTCCTTGTTTTTTGTTAGCATTTGATAGATTAAGATCGGCCTCTCTCACGTCGGCCTACTGATGGCTTGCAAATTGCTTTCTTTGAAATTGAAGAGCCATTGAAGGGTGGAAAGCACTAGTGGACTACTTGCATTTTTTCCCACAGGAGAAAATGCAAGTTGTCCAATAGTGCTGTCCACCCTTCATATAGTAAACTACTGGATCGTAATCGCCTCTGTCTGCGCTGTGTTAGCGACAGCACGGGAGTGGACTACTTGCATTTTTTCCCGTGGAAAATATATTATATTTACCATGGGAAAAAATGCAAGTAGTCCACTAGTGCTTTCCACCCTTCAATTTTGTGCAAAACAACTAAAATACCAACTTGGAAAATGCTTTTAAACTAACAAGTATAAAAGTGTCAATGCATCGGCGTTGTTTTAACCCTTTCGATCCGGCTTTTGCTCTCTGTTGGGACATATGTATATGTCCTAACAGGATCGAAAGGGTTAAGGCGTTAAGCTAAGAAACACAACAAGCAAACTGAATACAAATGTCATACTAACAGAAAAACAGGAACATGCAAGATTCCTCATTTCTCTATATACTGTATGGAATAATTCTGTATACTGTGTGTAATCGATACCTGTAAGAAGTATAAATCTGTAGTTACTTTTTCTAGTAATTATAAAGTTGTTTAAATAATTGCGAGCATATAAGGTTGAAACGCACTACGCCACCATGAAAAATGACGAGGGCGAGAGGGGAAAATATTTGAGTTTTCGATGCTTGTCTTCAGTGGAGAGCTGCATGTGTCGCTGCTGGAACATCCGGCTGTTGTCTGTACACTGAGATGTGCTACATTATGAAATGACATGGAATACACTTTGTGAAAATGGTCGAGTGGCAGTAGAAAGAAGTGCATCAACAATGTCAAGCTTATTATTGATTTTAGTCTTTTTGTGCCGCGTATGAATGGCGAAGGTTCACTCACCTACAACTGCTCATGTTGTGTCGCTTGTTGATAAAGAAAAGTCTTTATCCACTAAATACTATAGTCTAACGAGAAACATTTCACATTCATTATCAAGTGCTCCGGGGAGATATTGTTCCAATCCTGAGAACTTCACGTACTTTAACCTTCATTTAAATTTTAAATGAAGCCTAAAAGCTGTCGAGCTACTGAGTTCTGTCGCTGACTCAGCGTTTAGTGATTAGCACCTGTGGAAAAGCAGTCAAGGTTAATTATTTATGTACAGGGTGCGGCAACATAACTTCCTTTTTTGAAATGAACTTATTTTGAAAAAAAGAAGTTATGTTTCCGGACAGTGTATGAAATCAACGTTGTATCATAAATTCATTTCTTATGTGTCTTATCACACTTGCATTGGATAGCATTGTTGTTAGTGTGCAATTTTTTGAATTATTGAAATTATTGGAATAGCGTGAAACATATTTTCAGTGTTTTTTACGGGAAGAAAATAAGGTGCAACAATGCCCAAGTTTGGTGCGTGTTTTTTAGATAGTTTGGAAGAAAAAGCCAATTGGATTCTGCAGGATGCAGATGTAAAGAAGCGTTTACTCGATGCCTATGTGTTTTGCAGTCCGTACTGTACGCGCTAAATATTTTCAGGGTTGTAATTTAATTCTCTTCATTTTGCTGACAAAAGAAGCAACTCCTTCGATACCAAAGTGTTGCATATTTACTCAGCATCTTTTAAGCAGCAACATTCAATTCGACCATTTTATTGCTGATGTAAAAGAAAGCGTCACTTCTAATGCCAAGGCACGCCTGATGTGTCGCGTTGCCTCGTGACATGAAAGCTTATTTGCATCTTTCTATTCTGGCTCTGATAGAAGCGCAACGCTTTGCCAGGCTGCGTTGCTTCACTCATCACTCGCTATGGAATCCTAATTGAACTCTGCCTTGTGTCGTGCAGGTGTGTGCTCGCCAATGTCCGAGTGACGGAGTAGGCGCTGTGGTGCCCGGACAGCTGCAGGTGGGTCTCTTAACTTTCTTCATTTGCTCTGCCCTAACTTCATTTAACTTAATTAGTGCCACCGCCCGCACAACCAAAGTTCTCGACACAAAAAAGCTTTTGGTAACGAGTTGACACAGGCAACTTTGAAAGTGTTGCCGGGAGTTTGGCGTTTTTCTCATCCGTTTGAATTATGGCGTGGTTGCAATGGCGGCATTGTTTCTCTCTCGCGCGGCGCTGTCGGTGTGTGATTATGACTAGTGAGCCATTCTTTGTGTGCAGAGCTGTAATGTTCCTCTGTACAGGGTGGAGGGAGTTAATTTGTAGTGAAACTCGGTTTTAGTGAGATAAAATGGGGCGCAAAGTGTTCCAGTGACCTCCCTAAAAATTGTTCGCTGCAGATCGAGCACGTGCCATCTACTCGCTCGTCCGTGTGGTGCGTCATGTAGATATTTCTTAATTCGTTTGTGTGTTTCAGTTTGTTAATCAACGCTGTAAATTTTACTCAAACGTGGGCACATTCATATTGCGCGCCCATAAGTTATGAGTATTTCTGTTTACAAGAAAAGTTGTTACTCAAACTTCCGGAGTTTATTAGAACATTCCAAGTATTTTTTTTGTTTATACACAAAATTATGACCACATCCACATCTCACGCCTTACTCTTTGAAATGCACAAAGAAAGTTGAACCCTTCTAACCCTGTTATTGATTCTGAAATTATGGAATTCATATTGTCCATCCCTATAATACCTTAATTCCATGAATGTGCAGCTTTCCTTTTCACTCTCGACGTACAAATTTTGGATTAATATTTAAGTGCTTTCCTGATGTTCATTTTCGAGTGCACGACGTTTAAAATTTCACATAAAATGTGTCTGCCAGGTTAACTTATGAATTTGTTGAGTAGTAACCTGCCGAAGTGGTATTTATTGATTACTCGCTATTTCACTGTACAAAGTATCCACAAAACGCTCCTTTATTTCAGGCTGGTGTTGCATGTAACTCCTTTATTGTAATTTTTCATTGTTCGCAGCTTCAGATGCTTGATTGCATTAAATTTGATGCGGCTTAGGTTAGTATTGAAGGGATTCAATGTCTACTTCTCTGGTTACTCGGCAAAGATCGATGCGATGGTCCAACAGAGAACAAAATAACAATCCTTTGTTGTTTCAACAGCAGAAAGTTCAGACTCGCTGCAGCATATCTGCACTGATCGTGCGAAATGCTTCAGCCACCATATTTTTCAGCCCATCCAGTATTACAGGTAGTGGTGGTGAGTGCCCTTAATGAAAGAGTCCACAAACAATCATGTCGTGTGACAAGCCGGTAAAAATCACCATATCATCTCGTCCAGCACGACTATTCCATGTTTATGGCAGGTGTCCATTGATTAATACATTGACAGCGAGATGCTAGGGCTGCGGAGCACCATCTTGCTAGGAAATGTAGTCAGTGCTCTTAGTAGGTAGTTGTAAAAACATCAAATTAGTGAGCATCTCCACGAAACTTTGACCAGTAACAGTTCGTTTCTCAAAGAAGAAAAGCCCATACGCAGTCCGCTCTGATACAGCACGAAACACATTAACCTTTTTGTGAGTCGCACCCAATTTCCTGGAAGGTGTGCGGATTTTGAATACTACGTATTCGCGCGCCATTTCCATTCTCTCCCATGTCCCCAATCCCAATATCCTCACTGTGACAACAATGTTCTTGCAAATTCCAGTACACAGCAGCAACTGCGTTGCTGTGGAGAGGCGGTAATCTCTTATTTCCTTGGACTCCTGCAATTCAAGGCACAGACGTCTAGTCGCTTGAAATAATGAAATGCATGTTATTGAAGAATCTAACCACGACATATTCATAATTTATTTTTATTAGTTTAGGTACCATAATATCGTAAACTTGGGAAATTATTTTGCACGCAACCTATACTCCATGTTGCTTTAGCTATTCTGTGACCAACTACAAATCTTAATAACATCTACGATCGAGACGCAACGCTTGGAAGGAAATAATAATTGTTAGCAATATTGCATCACAGTTTCTTAAACAAGCAAAACATTTTGAGTGAGTAGAGACAGCAAAGACTTGTCTAACTTGCGCTCGAAAACAACAAATCCCCGAAGCTTTTCTCCGACTCCTACCACCACTCTTTGACTGAAATGCGGACGACGAATTAACTAAACCCTTGCGTGACTTGATGTATGAATTATTCACATCCCTCCGGCAGTGATGCAATATTTTATTCGGTCTCTATGTAGCGTGAAATAACGAGTACGCTGCCTGGTACTGATGATATTGATTTCGTCCGTTTGGTTCGAGCAGCCAGACCCGCTGTAATGGACTCAGTAGTGTACATCTCAGGGTCCGGAATAGAAGCGATGCTTAATACAACTTGACCCTGCAGCTAGGATGGCTCTTCTTTTAAGTGAAACGGCTTCTATCAACTTCCCTCGTACCGAACTCTTTCAAGTACCTAGTAATTTGTGCGTCGTTGGCGTTCTCTTTGCTACTCTGCTTCTTGTCTTAAGCAACTTCATGAATGACCTCTTCCATTTCATTTTCTTTCTTAGACTTAGCAGAGACTCCTGAACTTGCTTGGTCGAAAAGCGAGCGAGTTGTTAAAAATATAGACGCATAATTAGCACAGGAAATACATGTAAAATTTTACTTCCTTGTTTGTGCTTGCTCTTGGTAAATGTGGTGTTGAAAGTGTTCCAAAGCGAACGAACTTGGGTCGTATTTTTTTAATGCTTCATAGGACGCATGCTTGTGAATAAATTAGCCAAGGTGTTTAGCTAAGCAAACGAGGTTAGCTGACTTGGACCAGTGGAAGTGGCCGAGTTATTTTTGTGAGAGTGCCTGTAGCAGTGCTGATATTGCTGACGCTGTTGCTGCTGTTGTGGTGGTGCTGTGGTGATAGTGCTGTAGTGGTGGTGCTGTTGCTGTGATGAGGGTACTGTTGCAGTGGTGGTGTTGCTGTGAGGATGATGCTGTGGTGGTGTTGCTGTGAGGATGATGCTGTGGTGGTGTTGCTGTGAGGATGATGCTGTGGTGGTGTTGCTGTGAGGATGATGTGGTGGTGGTGGTGTTGTTGCTGTGGTGGTGTTGTTGTTGCTGTGGTGGTGGTGTTGTTGCTGTGGTGTTGCTGCTGCTGCTGCTGCTGCTGCAGTGCTTGCGGCAAGGCCGTGACTTCCTCTTACTTATTACCGCCATTCCGACCAGCGGTGCTGTCGTTACTGCTGCTGTCGTTGCTGCCTTTGTTGCTGTTCTGGTACTGCTGGTACATAAATGTTACGGCTGGTATATCGCAGCTACAATATCAGTACAGCTGGTATTTCGCTGCAGGTTTTCGCTGATGCTCCACCAAATCTTCGTGAAACTCTGTCGCCGCGTTGTCATTGATTTTTGTGCAGAATATTGCGTTTTCTTTTTTCTCTGCAGTTGCGTGGAGGAAAAGAAAGCTTACTTTCCAATGAGAAGTTGCGTATTAATTAAAAAATACTGTTGTAGCCCTTGCTCGCCTACGTGAGCGTGCCGTTTCTATTGCACTGCTTGCAAATATGAAGTTTTTTCTGAAGGCCTACGCGTTAATCAAAGCTTTGTTTCGCATTATTGGGCGCAAGTTAGGCCCTATTTTTACTACACGCTTTTTTAAATCCTATAGATCATAAAAAAATGTGTACGTATTAGCAAATTAAAATTTCGTTGCTAACCGTTGTGTTGAGAGCAAATACGGCCCGCACGACATTGTTTGGGTATTTCGTGTTTGCTGAAATTACATCTCATTATTATCGGGAAAAAAAGGATTAGCAAGTTTAAAGTGGAGACACATTTTCGCGCTTGAGGTGTCTCTGAAGCGCGTGATTCGTATTTAACGCAGCTGAGCAAGCTGCGTAACGCGCGTTGAGCAGTTGGCATTTGGAGACTTTTTAAAGTCGTGCTGAATTTAGTACCGTCTTTTACGTGAATGGGGCAGTTAAAAATGAAGTCTTCAAGAGTACGAGTGTCAAACCTGAAAACTTGCCTTGGCAAAAATGTTGTATTGTAGTTGTATGTAAACATTTATTGTGTGCTCATTCAGTGAACTATATCTCAACTATGAAAACTTGTATCTGCGAAAGAATTTCGATTTGAATTGGTGTTTCGCAATGCTTCTACATGAATTATTTTGTCTGTTTAACATTGTGGTTATTACTTGTTTAGTTCACACTGCGGTTAACGTGTGTTTAGCATGAAGAGGCCCATGGATTATTGCTGGTGTAGTTATCAGTGGTCATTCCTGACGAGTGATGAAGAAAGAAAAAAGTTCTTTTATAAACATGAATGACTGCAAGGTACAAATTTAACGGTAAAAACGCATAACCTGTTAAATGAAACTGTTCTGGTTTTTCTTTGATTTTTAAATCTATCCTGTCGTGTAGTAACTTGAAGTCAGGTAAATTCCTTTATTATTTTTTGTCGTTCCTGGAATTATTAGACAGTTCCCGTGGAAATTCCACGATTTAGATTCGACTAATTTGTAATTATTTTAGAGACAAATGTATTAAAGATTTACTATGAATTATTGGGTTTTCAATGAATACTTTTCTTTAATACATACAGAACTTCCATTCTGTATCTTATCTAATGATAACATGACCTAGATAGTACCCGTTGAAATTACTGGTTTAAAAGTGATAAAATTAAGGATCTATGGAGCAAAATACATATTTCAGTTTTACCCGTGGTACTATCAAAAGCTGAATATTTTTCATGAATGTATACAGAACTTTCATTTTCTATTTTATCTACCGATAACATGACCGCGTACGAGAAGAAAGCTAATAACGGGAAAAATGGCTTATTTTATAGTGATCCGGCGCCTTTGGTATCCACAATACAATACTTGTAATACATGCATACCCGTTCTAATTTCAATATAATAATTTTTCTTCAGTAATAGATAAGAAGTGATGGGGCGGACATACACAGATACAAAGAGAGAGAAAAATGGAGATACATTATCTCTTATGTATGTAGATTATATATGTATCTTGTTATTGAAGGATTTTTGGATAGTGTAATTGACGAGAGTTACTAAATACTAGTGCAATGCCCGTCTAATCTAAATACCTACCTAATCTGTGAGCGAATGCTTTCTGCTGAAGAATTTTATCCCTTTCTTGAGTTAAATTCTCTCCTGCAACTCGATGCTGTTCGGCATTAATCTGAAGAATTTCATCCCTTCTTTCTTGAGTTAAATTCTCTCTTGTCACTCGATGTTGTTCAGCGTCATGCCGAAGAATTTTCTCTTCTTTCGTGCGTTAAGCTCTCTCTAGCTACTCGGTGTTGCTCTGCATTATTCCGTAGAATTGCCAAACGTCGTTCAAGGGTCAAGTTAGCTCTAGCTTCTCGTTGGCGAGCAGCATTGCTTCGTCTTGCCATTTTGCGTTGTTCGTCCGATAGTTTTCTGCGTCTTTTTGCTGTCGAAGTCTTGTTGCTTCTCTCTCACGGTTGGACGCGTTTCTCTCCATGTTGGCCTTTTTTGCCGGAATTTTATTCTGAAACATCCTCTATTATCTCTTTGAAGCTTGTCAAGAAAATCACAATTCCGAAAACAATAACTCAATTTCCAAAATCTTTGGCCTTATACTAAGTGGTAGCCAGGTTACTGGGCAAACCAATTAAAAACCTTTCTTTTCGCATTATCAATTAAAAATATCAAAGCATCATGAATTTCAACAGAAAAAGGTCCAACGAAAATTTCCATTTGTAAAAATAAACTGATTGTGTATTTTGGATACCATTATACAAGTGAAACAGAGTTGAATTGCCACAGAAAAATAATGCAATAGAATGATTTCTTGTATTTCTTAAGCTTTATCTTTGTTGCTATCAAAGCTATCGATTAGAAGAGTGTGACACAGGGACGAACGGACAGACAGACGGAGGGACGGACGGACGGACGGACGTGGCTCTTATTATTGTATAGATTATTGAAAACCAAAATTTTCTCCACGACGTTTTGGCATGGAAAAAACGGGATAGATTGAGTAAATACTTGGTTATTCGTTAGAAGGAAGCAATTGAGCTTCCTAATCTTGCCAAATGTAATAGACTGTATGAGGTGTGTTTGTAGGTCCACATTGTCAAGAAGTGAGTTCGTTCATAGGTTAACATTCTCAAGAAGTGAGTTCGTTTATTGATTCAAATTGCCGAGAAGTGAATTTGGTTATTGGACCACATTGCCAAGAAGTGAGTTTGTTCATTGCTCCACTTTGTCAAGATGTGTCTGTAGGAAAGTATAAAGCTTAAAACTGTATAAAATTCTTAGACTTTGTCCATGTAGTCTTTGTAATAATGTTATCACTTTGAAGTACAACGGTGCACTTTATAACGCCTCGTTCTTCTTCAAAGATTATTTTTTCATAGTGTAATTATGGAGTTGATATGCCAGTGTTAGTACATATTTTATGTATAACAACAAGCAGATGAATAAGCGTAGAACTTTTGTTCTATTACAACTCCAATTATCTCTATTGATACTTCAATCTTGATAATTCGTGACATTTAAAATTTGTGTTCAGTTTTTTAAGCACTCTGTATTTATCTCCCGATTGTATTAAACACATTGTTTCCAGGTAACTGAAGTAAAAATTAAACTTTATGGATGAACACAACACACTCAGCGATATACCAGTACATTAAAAATCACGACTTGAGACTTCACTTTGACCTGGATAATAAATATAAAGACCATTCTTAAGCCTTAAGTTTTGCTGTTGGAAACCCAAACTCTAACGTTGTGTTGTGTACGACCTGTTTTGAAGTAAACGCTGTTTCCGTTTTATCGTACTTTTATTCTTAAGCTTTGCTTCAATGTCATAACCGTAGACATCATTCTCATATCACCTGCTATACATGGAACATCTACCACCTAATGATTTTATAATAAAAAAATGTTATAACATATCTTCTGTACCAACTTTTTTTGGAATATTATTTTTCTTTTCGTAACCCTGAATTCAATCGTACGCTAGACCATATTTGTTCAGAACCACGCGTTAATGGAAGATTCTCTTATTTTATCTAAACTGCCACTGGAATTTTTCTCACTAAATTTGATTAGGTATTTTATAACGGTAATGAAAAACCATGCGAAACTTGCATGAAATTTTCGGTTTCAGAGCAATTTGGAGTCATTAAGGTACTAATTCAATTTTATTATCGTTTTATCATGGCCTATTTTATTGGCTTTACTTTTCTAAAAGAATAATGTGATGTATATTCGTATATTGCCTTGTATGTATTCGTGCTGTGCATTTTGCCGTGACTCGTACTACACCCTTCATTTTCTATAACGTTCTGGTCACAGAAAAAGTATATGGAGGCTGATTTCAAAGGCAAACGTAGTTAATTCTTGAATGTTTAATTGCAGTTTTAAATAATAATTATAGAATACTCTGAAACGAAGGAAAAATTCAATGCTCTCACGCTGCTGGTTATTTAAACATCTTGAGACTTCGTAGGCAACGCAGTATTCAATGGAATACATTATATTTTACTTCTATGTTGTCAATGAAGAACTGGATTGAATTTATTTTATTTATACTTGGTCTGGGAAATGAGTATTCTACTGCACGGTATTCCAGTCTGCTCCATACATGTGTAAATGAGTATTATCCTCCAAGATATGAACATTCTAAAATTTACTGCTAGTGTATACGGATTAATTTCTATTTTATTTACTGCTTCAATTTCCTTGCGTATTTTAAATCAGGTAAGCTGCAAATTGTATTTTATTTGGTAATGTTTAATTTGACTAACTTTTAATGCGTGGGAAAGGGAAACGATTGACTGCAGCATTTCTGTGTCGGTGTAGGGGGTCTTCTGAGAATTAGCGAAAGCAGGATTCTTAAATGCTTAGTTTTTATAAACAATGTTCGAATTCTCATTTCAAATCGGTGTTTGGTTTTGGACAAAAAAATAACAATGTTGTATATACTATACAATTTGTATATACTAAGGAACGTTCGAAAACTGCTTATCTGTTTCACCGTCATTCGCAGCTACTGCATTGACTTGTATCTTCGGAAGGTAAATTCATCAGTAAATATAAAGTTCATGTCTTTGTTTGAGACCATTGTTCTCGATGAGATATTCCCTTTCGTGAGACCATCAAATGACTTTCTAAAGCAGCGAGCGACGATCAATACATAATTTATTTGCGCTGAGTTCTCTTGAGTTGTCGTAATTATCAGCATAAAATATAGTTGATGATGATTGACGGTTCGCGTAACGATCATTACCGATTAGAAACTCGTTGAACTGCGTCTTGTGTGACGGTGTGCTTTGAACAACCGTGTCATGTGTAGCCCTCGGGCTGACTGTGATCAGTGATCAGAAGGCTCTTATTTGTTCTAATAATATACAGGGTGCGGCAACATAACTTCCTTTTTATAAATGCATTTTGCTTTGAAAAAAGGAAGTTGTGTTGCTGCACCCTGTAAATTGTCTCGTTTTGCATAAGCGGAAAGCATTTGACTCACAGTTAAAATGCCATGGAATATTTCAGTACGGATATTTTAACCCGCAATTTATTGATTACGTTTATCTTGACCAAGAAATAGAAATCTTTGGTCATTGCGAACATTGCGTTCAAGAATAAAATTGAAAGTCGAGTTATTAATAGTGAGGGTAAGGCAACGCTATCAATTAATACACGGATCACGTGTCCATTAATTAAAGCTGGCATCAGTGATAGTTGTGGCTGTGAGTTGAACTTTTTTAGTTTTATTGCAAGTGCCGGAATAATCTCTTGTCAATCTCGGGGTTCAGAAAGTCATGCCAAGAAATTCACATGACCTGATTCTAAATTCTATTCTGAGTAAAATATTGTTTTTAGTCTCAAAATGACTTCCTGTTGTAAGGAAATTCAGACGTTTTGATGACTGTTTCTTATTTAGGCTGAGATAATGTTGTAATATTTCATATTAAATAAAATTATCGTTCTATCTTACACGTGCGTATGAATTTTTTTCGGGTAAATTTCATATTTTATGAATCAAATCAACTCTGCTGAATTATTGAAATGTGTTGCAATTATATTTCTTAAGGTCAATTAAATTTTATCAACTTTCATTTATTTGTTGTAAGTTCTTAATTACGACTTACAATGTACTACATTTATTAACTACAAATTTCGAATTTCTTCATTGCATGGCTGTCCCTTCGCTCTATCATCCTCAGACCAGACGATGAACGGAGTCTAGTTCAAAATTAAGTATTTACTGCACAAAGCTTGCACATGAACATGTGGTGCATGTAATGGCACCTAACACATCGTGCAACATTGACGCACTGGAAACCTTCCTGCCACCCACACGGCGCAAAGAATAAAAAGAAACACGCTGCTCACTAACATAAGCTGGGATAACTCGCGTGTGCCACTCATAAAAATTAAAATACGTGAGTGAAAAATTACTATCAGGAACACATCGCGCGACGTTGTTTATCTGTCGCCTGCGAATAAATTGGAGGAAAACTGAAAGTTTGGTCTGCTTAACCCTGGTCTAAAGGGAGCACTGGACAGTTGGACCTGGGTACATTAAGGACTTAGCGTTGCGCGGATGCTGGTAGGATTCAAGCGTGGTTTTCATTGTGTTAAAACATTTGGTGTTTGCCGAGTGATTGTGTTTGTATAGTCGAGGATTATTTTTTTAAACTGCTCAGTAATACTAAAATATGTTTTCATTGTGTTGAGACATTTGTGTTAGCCGACTGATTGTGTTAGTATAGTCGAGGATTATTTTTTTAAACTGCTCAGTAATACTGAAATATGTTTTCATTGTGTTGAGACATTTGTGTTAGCCGACTGATTGTGTTAGTATAGTCGAGGATTATTTTTTTAAACTGCTCAGTAATACTGAAATATGTTTTCATTATGTTGAGACATTTGTGTTAGCCGAGTGATTGTGTATGTATAGTCGAGACTTGGTTTCTTTTTTGAAACTGCTCTGCATGTGTACAAACAGCCTTGTGAATCGCTGTAGAAAAGGTCCTTCGTTGAGTGGGCTATGGTGATTTCATCAAATTCTTCTCCATGTTTTACTAATTACCACTGTTTGGTATTTTTCAGCAGAATTTAAATAAAAAGACATTTTATCTCATTGATTTGAATTGCTTGAACCTTTTGAGGGTTCGATGTTTTCAAGTAGGTGAAAAGCATAGAAGTTCTTTTTCTGGTTAAAATAATCGAGATAATTCGTGTCATGTTTCAATTTTTTGTGACTGTAACGTGCTTTACTCATTTCAGCTCATTGCTGAATTTATTGCGATGATAAGAATCAATTTTTGGTCCTTGATATTCATTGTGCGAACGCTCTAGCGAGCGTCGTGATGTACGAGTGCTTCCAATATTATTTCCTGCTTCTGGTTCTGATTTTCCATTTCTTTTAGACTCTGCAGGTGTTTGAACTCCTCCGTCACGTCTCCCTTCATTTTTTGAGATCATTTCAATGATTGATTATAGATTCTCACGGATTTTTCCTGCGGGCCAACGCATATTTTTGAACCGTGGTTGAAAGAATCCGTGATGAAGTTATCTTATGGTTAGGTTTGTATTGATCCTCCCATTTATTTTCTTTCTCCCATAGCAATGAGCGATGTTCTGGGTAAATATTCTGCACGGTTGTTTTCTATTATACTTTGCTTTATCTCACACTATTTTATATGAACATTGAAACTGCTTTTTCTAATTAATGCCTGTAACATGTTGTGTTTTCTTGAGCACTACTCTTTAGTGTGTTAAATTTAAATTTACTCCAATCACGATGAACAAACTGCATGAATTGCATAAACAGTTATTGAATACTGCGTGTAAAAGATTAACACCGCTACGAAGATGCTATTCGTATATTTATTTTCTCTAATTAGATTTCAGAAACGTCATCCAAAACGCGTTGTAGTAACAGTGATAATGCAACGTGTTAATTGTTCTGTGCGTCAGAAATATACGTCACTTTCGGGTCAGACTAACAGTCACGGACACATTTTTTCCGCGTTATTTGCGGTGCCGTGGTTTGCATCTGTCGTCATAGCAACCGACAACGTAGCGACCGCTTGGGGCAGATGGGGAGTAGTGAGGATGATCTTCCTCTTGTGTGAGTGTGACGGAGGGAAAGTGGTAGCTTTTCCTCAGGACGAGCTTTCTTTCGTTTCTTGCACTTTGTGATCATCAAATTTTCTATGAGTGTGACGCCCGCCTTGTGTTTCTTCACTGACACATTTTATTGTTAAAAATTTCTTTAACTTCTTTTTGTTTACTGTGTTTGGTGATGTCTGACTAATTTTGGGTACGTCAATATTATTTAATGTATTTTTCGATACGTGGAAATTGAGTGATGTATTATTTTAAACAGTGTGTATTCTCTATTAAAACTTAACAATTTTTTTTATTTAACAACCTTTTCTCTTTATGCTGCGCGATTTTCAAAGTGCGGATTGTCAAGTAAAGCTTTTTGATGCAGCAATTCCCAGTGACAGTGAATTGAGATGAACTTGGACACTAAACATACAAAAAGATAAAGGTAGGACTCCCGAGCTCCTCTTCAGAAGGTCTACTTTTAATAGGGTCTCTTAGCATTCTAATGGCAAACATTCCCCAGAGCACCTTGTTCTACTACAGCTAATTTAACAGCATTTTCATTCTCTCCTGTTAATTTAACGTTTATATTTTTACTAGATAGTTCCCGTGATAATTCCACAGTTTAGGTTGGACTAATTTGAAATTATTAGAAAGATATATTTCAGACCAATAATTGTTTTAAATGAATATTTTTTAAAAAACATATGCAGAACTTCTATTCTGTATCTTGTATACCGATAACATGGTTTGGATAATACCGATAGAATTTCTACGGTCCAAAAGTGATCAAATTAAGGATCTATGAAATAAAATACATTTTCCAGTTGTACTCGTGCTACTATCAGAACGTGAATATTTTTCATGAATATGTACAGAACTTACATTTTCTGTATTATCTACCAATGACACGGCCTTGTAAAAAAAGCCTGATAATGGAAAAAATGGCGTATTTTTTAGTAATCCAACCCTTTGGTATCCACAATAGAACGCTTTTTATACATGTATACCCGTTTTGATTTTTGTTCAATAATTTTCTTTCAGTAATAGATTGAAAGAAAGAGAACTGACACACAGAGTTAGATATAGAGATACACTTTGTATTATACAAGTAGATCAGTAGACTCAAACGTGTAAATTTACGTTCATTTACCAAATTTTTTTGGTTTGATTTGCCAGTGGACGCGAGCTTTATGAAGGAGTTCCCACATTGAAGAATGTGCGTTTGGTATCCACAATACAATGCTTACAATACATGTATACCCTACCGAATTTCCTCCTACCTAAATCTTTAAGAACGTGACAGGAATACGGATCAAGTAAGCAAGCAACAAACTGTATTATTATTTAGTGAAATATTTTCCTTTTGTGCCTCTCACGGAGCTGACAGACGCGGCATCTCTTGGAACGCCCGTTCTCTGTCTCTTCAATTTTTATTTTTCTCCATCTTAATTTTTTCTTTGAGAGTTGATTTCAGTTCTTTGAAGCCTTAATTGCAGAGCGGATACGTTCTGGGCCTTCGGGCGAATAATGATATAATTAAAAATGTTTTTTGCGAAACATATCTCAGGGTATTATTATATAGAAGCTGTGCGATAGCAACGGTAGAAAAACGCTTTCATTTTATGGTTTTGAATATTCGAATTCTAGTTGTACTGGAACTAAAATCGTGGTTTGTATGAATAGAGAGATTTCTTACTGAAGGTCTAGAAATTTTGTCATCTGAATTCGTCGAAATGTTATAGGCGAATCGTGGAATTTTTAGCTGCTGCAGTGGAGATAATGTTTATGCCTCATGATATGCGCTTGCTGCACTAGACACTTCTCAGATACCTGAATCGAAGAAGATGACAGTCCGTAAGTAGAGAATTTTTGAGCCCCATCAATAGAATAAAGAAATTCTAAGCCCCATCAACAGATTAAAGAAGTTTTGAGCCCCATCAATAGAATAAAGAAATTCTAAGCCCCATCAACAGATTAAAGAAGTGTTGAGCCCCATCAATAGAATAAAAACATTTAAACTCCATCAATAGAATAAAGAAGTTTTGAGCCACCAATAGAATAAATAAATTTAAATCTCATCAATAGAATAAAGAAGTATTAAGCTCCAGTCAATAGATTAAAGAAGTTTTGAGCCCATCAATAGAATAGAGAAATTTTGAGCCCGAGAATGAACGCGTGCTTGAGAAATTTTTTTACCCTGCTTCGATGTCCAAGGACCATCGAAGACGATTTAGAACCAACTAGAAGGATTTAGAACCAGCTAGAATGATTTAGAACTAGCTAGAATGATTTAGAACTAACTAGAATGATTTATAACTAGCTAGAATGATTTAGAACTAGCTAGGACGATTCAGAACCAACTAGAAGGACAGCCGTTGCTGCTGGGCAACATCGTAAGCACCAGTTAGTATTCCAAGCTTGCCGTTGCAGTTGCCGCTTGCTGCCCCTCTGGTTGCCTCACTTCGCTTCTATTAAATCAAGGTCGCAGTTCTTTCCGCTCGATGGTTTTGCGACTTTATTTCTGCCTCAGGTTTGAGTTTCAAATGTGACCTTTTTGCTGGACCCTTGTTATTATGGGTAGGTTATGTTTGGGTGCGTTTAGGCTGTGCTGCTCGATTTGGTCAGTGTTTTTTTTTATAGCGCTCTTCTTCCAGGGTTTAGGGTCAAATTTGAAGGACAAAAGCAATTTGGTATTATGATTTCGTGTCATAAGGTACAGGTGTGCATTATTTTTATGTGCTTCTCAGTTTTCATCCTAAGCAGACGCTCATACTCATGCATATATACGAGCTTGTATCATTTATATTATATTGATCGAATAAATTTCACTAATAAAACTCATAAATTTCTTGGACTATTCTTGGGTATTACAGAATTATTAAGTTTCATATAGGGCTGAGCAGGAACTAGAAAAGGGCGAGGTTAAGGCCAAGGCCACGTATAGGTTCTTGGTCAAAGATTAGGTCAAGGCAAAGAGTAGGTCAGAGTCGTAGGTGCTGGACCTACTGTGCGGAACAGCCAAGAATTGACCTCTCACTTAAACTATTCAGCATTTTTGGCTGGAAAACAAAACAGAGAGCGCAGTTTTACTCGACGAAACTTGACGAGAATACAAAACTGTAGTTGCCTTAGCCTGCACTTCATCTCCTCTTAAATTAAAGTGCATCATGAAATAGGAGAGCTCAGTGTACAAGTATTGGGGTGTGTGTGTGTGTGTTCGTGTGTGTATGTGTGTGTATGTGTGTGTGTGTGTGGTTAACAGAGTAATGTCAGTGTAAAAAAGGGAGACTACTGCAATCTTGTTGTACACGGGATAAAAAAGAACCAGAGTATAGGATGGCAATTCTGAATGCCCAACCTCCTTGTTGGCTCCGTGTTGGCTGGGCAAAAACGTTTCCTCTGGACTTTAGAACTGCAGAAACAATCAAACTGTCACCCACAGGCAGAAAAACTTATTCTCAACCAGGCTATAAATATTGCTAAGGCGCATGTCAAATAAAAAATACCAATAGACTTCCTTGGGGCACTTTGAACTTAGTTAGAATCCGGTATTTAAACTCTATAAACCGCGACTCCTATTTCTGTGTGCAGTACAGTTCTCTTCTGTAAAAAACGAATAACATGAGACCTGGACTCGATGACCTCTACTTGAACACGTGATCAAAATGAGTAATATCCAGTGATTTCTTTCATGATGAATGAGGACTATGCTACAGGGTGGGCAAAAAAATGTATATACTCTTTAACCCTTTCACGACCAAATTATTTTCATACTGATCAAAATATTGCGTAAATTACCAGTTATCTTTACTAATCTCTATGTAATTTTGCTGTAATTTTGAACGAAACATTTAGAATATGAGACTAAAGGGAATGATTTTTAAGATTTGTTTGGGACATATTAACCCAACGGTAGCGAAAGGGTTAAATTGCAATAACTTATTGTCTGTTCAGCTGGGGAAATAATACAATCACCATCGGAAAGTTGAGAAAATTTCAATTCTGAATATGTATTCTTTATACCGTTCATTTGAATATAAATGCTACCATTTATCTAGTAATTAATGCTCCGTTTCATCATTCTGACTCTCACCTTAAAATGGGCCAGCTAACTCCCTACCACCGTCGGCTATCCCGCTACATTGAAGCCAGAGGACCTTAGTTAGAAAATTTGTAGCATATTTCTCTGCTTTTCCATGGTGGCTGTATTTATTTCTTCTGCTGAAGAGAAAATAAGTTATTGAAATTTAAAGAGTATTTTTTATGGCCCACCCTGTACAATAAGTTCAAAGTATTTTTTAGGGTATTAAGAGTGTTGACATTCGCTGGATGTAGGAATGAAACATGACTTTTGTCGTTAGAAAATATTCATAACTAATACACTTTCTGTATTATTTAACCCCCCTGATCACTCATTCGTACCGTGAAATAATTTTACATTCAAGCAAGAAATGTCAGGCATGAAAGGGTTATATTTTCTTAAGTAATATCATGGTTCCACCACTTCCCCCTCAAACTCCACTACTTGCCCCTCAAACTCCACTACTTCCCCCTCAAACTTCACCACTTGCCCCTCAAACTTCACCACTTGCCCCTCAAACTCCACTACTTCCCCCTCAAACTCCACCACTTGCCCCTCAAACTCCACCACTTGCCCCTCAAACTCCACATGGAGCACACAGACGAGGCAGTGCAAACAAAAACAAACAAACAATCTTTATTTCCAATCAAGTACACAGTACATAGACATTTAGTACATTGGTTTTTCAAATTCTTAAGGTTAACATTCTTAGAGTAAGGATGATGGTGAGCTCCATGCGACGATCCTGGGATGTGTCCATGGGCGGGGAGTTGAGGGCTTACCGATAAGTGCGAGCTCACGGCGTGAAACGAGAAACAGCTCGTATTCATTGCCGGGTTTCGAACCCGCACGCAGTCTTTCTGCACAAGCAGAGACCCGATACAGAACACGGGCCGCAGTGCAAATCTGTGCAGGAAAGCTTGAGGACAGTGCAGTGGAGTTGCAAACCAGACAAGTCTTCTCTCTTCTCGGTAATTCCTTCCTGTGATATCGATCCTATCGAGTGATCTCAATCAATGTCTTCTACAAGTGTATGTTTGGTACTTTAAACTTGACGGTATCTCATTCTGAATTGTCTCCCGTAGCGTGTGTTCAATTAGCTAGATAAGTGATTCATTACACTTATTGTAGACCAGCCTCGCATCAGATATCAGCGAGCTGCATGAACTTGCGACTCTGGTCTCTTTTATATCATTTTCATTAAGCCTCTTTGGTGTTGGTGCGTCAGAGACGGATGCGGCCATCCAGGCGCATTCCAGTCTCTATGACGTCACCGTCTGCGTGTCTGCAGACCGCAAGGTCGCTTCTAAATTCCATGAACGGCACGACGCTGGATCTTCCAGCGTTGCTCCGGGCTCCACCTCCTTTCCATAGCCTGCTCTGCATGTGATTTCAACCTGCAGGGTGCGGCAAAGATAACTTCCTTTTTTCAAAGCAAATCGCTTTGAAAATAGGAAGTTATGTTGCTGCACCCTGCATATGTTAAATATATTTAGTTATATACTACACATATCGCATTGCCTTTGCCACCTCATTTAGCTTGAACGTGTGTGTATTAACGTGTCGCATGCTATGATAATTGTGTATGGCACGAAGATCATAACCTGCACGAGCTGGCTCATGGAACGTAACAAGATTTTTGTCTCCGTTTGGTTGTGTGAAAATTATTGAAGTAATGAATACATCACTCCTATCACCTCCAGCTGTAGGTGATGGAAGTATCACCACTCGTTGGAGGTGATGCTCTGTAAAGCGGGTGACTGCGAATGGCATATATTTCTTGCTATTGCGTGTTATTTTCTATTGAATTTAAATGAAAAATTCTGCATGCGATCATTGCGTGAGTGGAACAAGAAAAAAATATTTCAGTGTAGGTACATGTGCTGAAGCGACTTACGTTATACTGCATAGATTGGACGTTCATTCCTTCTGAAACATTAATTCCCCTTAAAGGATTTATACTTCGTGGGAGATTTATTCCTCCCGAAGGGACTTTTTTTTCTTTCCGCAATATATTATTCTCTGTAACAAAGATGCCTGCACGCATGATTGACTTTACTATCATATATTCTATTCGCTGGTTAACTGGCCTCCACGTATGTGCCTGCTTGGAATTTTTCAAGCTAATATATTCCTGCATATAATGAGCTTCGACTTTCGTAACTCATGAGCAATCGTACTTCCCCATGTTTTTTACGCCTCATTGCCTTCTGCTGTCCTTGGACACCATGGTCTTTGTCTGTTGAATTTCTGTGATGTCAGCCATGGTCTTTGTTGAGTTTCTTTGATGTCAGCCATGGTCTTTGTTGAGTTTCTTTGATGTCAGCCATGGTCTTTGTCTGTTGAGTTTCTTTGATGTCAGCCATGGTCTTTGTTTGTTGTTTCTTTGATGTCACAATTCATTATGTGATTTATTACTATGCATGTTTTTTATTGAATTTCTTGACACTGGAATGTAAAATTCTGCATTTACGTACTTGCTATTCTTGCTTTATTTTAAATTTTTAGTAAATTATATCTGATAATGATATGACTTCATTTTGTACACGCTTATGATTGTCATTTTATGACACGTTGAAAACGAATACATCGTCCACACAATTTTAAGTGGAAGGTGGAGGTATATTTTAGGGTGGTGAATGGAAGGAGATTTCAGGGTGGTGAATGGAAGGAGATTTTCTGGGTGGTGAATGGAAGGAGATTTTTTGGGTGGTGAATGGAGGGAGATTTTCTGGGTGGTGAATGGAAGGAGATTTTTTTTGGGTGGTGAATGGAAGGAGATTTTTTGGGTGGTGAATGGAAGGAGATTTTTTGGGTGGTGAATGGATGGAGATTTTTTGGGTGGTGAATGGATGGAGATTTTTTGGGTGGTGAATGGGGGGATATTTTAGGGTGGTGAATGGAGATTTTTGAATGGGGAAGGGGAACTCCATGAGAGCGAGAAATGTCTTAATGTTCACGAGTGCTTTTTGTCGTTCGTAATTAGGGAAAAAAGTACAGTTTGACGTTATTCTATTAGTGAAATATTTCCGGAATTTCTGCAGTTTATCTGTAATAAGTCCGTTTTTTGAAAACTTGATAGTTGCATCTCATCTACTAGGCGAGCTCATTTGTATCAGCATCGTATCGTTTCAAAGTGCATAGGTACGTACATACTTGCAAAATACATAGATACGTGCAGAAATGAAGTGACTTCACTGGTTAGCGATGCATCAACACAGGCTACTACGAAGAAAAATGACAATGATAATCATATTAATAAAAATTTAAGAAATCTTAAAGCGATTTTTAATGCGGGTTAAGGCATGGTAAAGGTTAATCACGAAGCTTCAAAGCTCTATTACTTATCCATTAACAGGGAGTTGTTTGTAGTGTTACTTTCCACTCTGAACTCCTACTCATCCAATAACAGGGAGTAGAATAGAATAGAATGAGGCTATAGGAACGAACCTTCTGGCCCATTCTTGGGTCGGATAATTACTTCGATAATTATTCGGTTGTTTACCCAAGTCCCATGCCGTATTTCTAGCCGCGTCAACCATGTCGGCAGCGGGATTCGAACCCGGGTCTTTCTGCTCGCAAGCAGATTCGCTCACCAGTCGACCAAGCTGGTGATAGTTGACCAAGCTGGTGATTTGTAGTGTTACTTTCCACTCTGTACTCCTACTCATCCTGAAACCAGGTGCTGCTTCGAGCGTTCAACAGTGTATTAAGGTATTACGTTGACGTAGTGCAAAGCTTGGCGCGGGTAGCATGACTTCAGTGAACCAAGCTAGCAGTTCTCACAGAGCTGCAATGCCAACGGTCACAGTGCTCTAATTACTCATTGGCAGTACTGGTCTCTTTTTGTGGGCGAAACGGCAAAATTGCCCATCTCACTAAGTGATTTAATGCCTCAACAACTATGAAAGTAATTAATTTTCAATCGTCTTAGTTTTCTGGTAAAATGTTTTACCATGCTGATAATAGTTGAGAAAATCAGTGAAATACCGTAAAGTTCTTCTGCTAGCAAGAGAACAGATTGAAGTTGTACCATGATTGTACCAAACTGAAAAGAATGATTTTTTTCTGAAGAGGAAAAGATCATTCATTCGCACCTTCAACAATGGTACCAACATCCATTTTTTGGCTTCTATCATCAAAGTTTGTTCAAGAGTCATGAGGAGATCTGTGAATGAGTTCAAGACACAGGGAACTATTGCGAATTTTTTTATCATGGGGTCAACAACAGCGAGAGGAATCATTCTAACAACAACTGAAGAGATCAATCAGAAGGGGTCCAACTCGATCCATGAAACACTTGGCCCTTGGAAGAAAAGTTTCAGTTATGAAAGTTTAAAGCACATTAAAGGAAGGTTTAGAAATGAAATTATCTGAGAGACCTGGAAGGTACTTTGTAACTCTATGACTAGAAGTTGTAAGTTTTGAGAGGGTTGAACGTCATCTTGAATGTGGGTATACATTTTCCTGAAGTAGACCTTTGCGTAGATGAGAATATTACAAAGGATACTCACATAAACAGACGTATTCAGGATCCTCACGAAAGAGACAAAAATATCATGCATCCTCTACGATAAAATCCATCACAATTTTTTTTGGTGAGCTTGGAGAGCAATTCTACAATTTTCTTGTTTCGAGTATGGTGCAACAGTGTACAAAAATCTCATAAAAAGTTGTCTGGTAATTTTTTATGTATAACTGTTCAAAGCTGAACCTGAGATCAATATCATATTATGGTGGTCCTTGGTGTGTCGCTGTATTCTTGTCAGCATCCAAAACTGGCGCTCGACTTCGTCTAACTGCACCGAGACCAGTTTTTTTACACCGGTTTTTGGTAAGAATGACTACAGTTACTTATTATTAGCAACGTCCTTTTATGTGCCCAATACTACAGTTACTGTTGAGCCCGTTATGCTGCCAGCAATACACAGTTACTGTTGAGGCCGTTATGCTTTCAGTACTACAGTTACTGTTGAGCCCGTTATGCTGCCAGCAATACACAGTTACTGTTGAGGCCGTTATGCTTCCAGTACTACAGTCACTGTTGAAGCCGTTATGCCGCCAGTACTAGTCACTGTTGAAGCCGTTATGTCGCCAGTACTACAGTCACTGTTGAAGCCGTTATGTCGCCAGTACTACAGTCACTGTTGAAGCCGTTATGTCGCCAGTACTACAGTCACTGTTGAAGCCGTTATGCTACCAGTACTACAGTTACTGTTGAGGCCGTTATGCTGCCAGTACTACAGTTACTGTTGAGGCCGTTATGCTTCCAGTACTACAGTCACTGTTGAAGCCGTTATGCCGCCAGTACTACAGTCACTGTTGAAGCCGTTATGCCGCCAGTACTACAGTTACTGTAAGACTCGGACAGCGTCGAGGTCGAGTAACTGGGACTGTAAACACAAGGCTAACGGACAGATCCTCTCTATATCGCTCTCGTTTTCGGGCGCCACGTCCATGGTAAGAAAAAAGAGAAAATCGAGGCCTTCTTAAACTTCATTTGCACGTCGGTTCTGTTGTGATCATTTCTGAGGTCATTGTGTGTAATGCAAGATGGGAAGAGAGTAAGCTTGTTTTCACACGTGCTTCTGGTGTCAAGGTGACAAGTAAGCTTGTCATCCGTACATAACGGACGAAAGGCGCCATTTAACAGAACGTGTTCATTTTTGTTTGTATTGAATTTTGAGCTTACAATATTTTAGGACTCTAGTGCTGAATTATTTGGATTTGTCTTTTTTTCGAAATGTACATTTTCATGAAAATATTTAGTTACACAATAAATTTTGTTCATTCTACGTGTACGTGCCTGCGTGATGGAGAAATTTAACGCCCAATAATGGCTTTGATCAGCAGATCTTCATCACTTTGAATTATTTATTATTTACGCTAGAATGGAAAAGGACATCCACACAGTCTGCTGCAAGAAGAATTTTAGTTATAAAGTTGCATCATTGCTTCATCTACTGTGAAGAATTGAGTATTTCTTCTTGGCCAACCCACCGCAAATTCTGTGCCATGGCTAGTCGGATTTCGTTTTGGGTTTTGATCAATTCCTAGGTTGTTCCTCTTATTTTTTTTTAAGTTTCTGGAGGGGAAAAACCGATGCATTTTGGAAACATCTCCCCTGGACGTTGTTGACGTTCTAATCATTTTCTATCTTTAATATTTCGTTGCTTTAAGATAATCTTGCAACCTTTGTTGAAACGCCTCGGCTATTTTACTATTTTTGTTGAACTTTGTTTTGAATTCAGTTTTTTATCTCAGAATCCGCAGACCTCTCATCTGTAGTACATGTTTTCGTAGATGTTCCTTTAATTTATTTGAAATAAAATGTAAAAATTTACAAATACTCCAACCAAAATTTCCGATTTTCCACCTGTACTCTACGTATAGTGCAACTCATTTACTATTGATTTTAATTCTTTAATGTACTGCCGATTTTGCATGCACTCCAACTTTGCGTAACGACACAAACTTGAAGCCGTCATTGACTGAATATTCAAGTTTTTCTATTTCAAGTTCCCATTCCAGGTTTAGCTTTGTGGTGCTGGCAGTAAGCTTTCTTGTTTGGTTACTGAAGTATTCTTGTTCTTCAGGGTAAAATTTCTAGAAAATGAAACGACTTCACTGTTATTGTATCTGCTTCTACGCGCCTGCATCACGTGATACTTCTTTTCTGTAAACTTGCGAATTTAGAATTTTTATTGACTTTTGGAAATTGCACCGGGTAAAAGATTAGTATTAATAGTAATAAATATCTTTTAACTCGTCTTTAATAGTTAATTTATGTTGTAAGCCGCTCTCTTTAAAGTAACCGCAGTGGCATAAAATAGTGAACTTTTTTGCTATTAAAAAGTATCATTTATTTATGTATAATAATTTGCTTATTTTACACCTGTTTCGAGCGTGACGGGAAACTGACGAGATTATAGTGCTGAAAATTTTGGTGCTTTTTGTGCATCACTTTGAATTATTTGATACTTATGGTAGAATGTGAAGGAACTTCCAC
>VCRD01003238.1:43590-64155 GCA_006783055.1 Trinorchestia longiramus | reverse complement strand
CTGTAGGCTTACTGCTGCTGGCTGTAGGCTTATTGCTGCTGGCTGTAGGCTTATTGCTGCTGGCTGTAGGCTTATTGCTGCTGCCTGTAGCGAGCATTGCCAGTTGTGATGTGTCTGGAGTTTTAAGTGAATTCAGCTTCCCCAGAATTTCGCTGCAAAGATTGGTTTTATTCAAGAAGTTATCATCAGTCCTTATATGCGGTATGAATAATAATTATTAGAGCCTCCTGACATTGATGTAATACTATTTAAGATGCTGCAACATTATGTGAACTAAGGGAAATACTCATCAATGAGCATAGTACTGCCACTGCATGTACCCTACCCCAGTAATTTTGACTGGAGGGTCTTGTAACCTAAATGATGCTACGGCCTTTAGTTCATTCTACATACAATACTTGGTAGCGCAGCACAATAACATTACAAGTTGTCATTACTGCTGCCGTTTTTGAAGCTCTGGTAAAGTTTATTTATGTATACGCATTAATAATTGATTGTTTGTCAGTGTGTAGTCTTACTGCTTTGCTATTTTAGCTTCTCTCAATTGGATGGTTGTTGCTTATGTATAGTCTATTAAGTATATATTCTTTTTAAATGTCCTGCATGAGGTTTTCTTACTGTGTCAACCGCGGCTTTAGCGTTTTATTGTTTTTAGCTTGTAAGGGTAAGTTATTTTCTATACAATTTCATGAACTTTTCCTGATGTTATGTTTCTTATGACACCTTTCTGTCTCTAGAGTTTGGGAACTTTGAAGTATGGTTTTCAGATATATTTTGGTGAATGTCCTATGTTTAAAATACATAAAGTTTTATGAAATACATGCTTAGTTATGACGTAAAAACAACGCGCACTTGACATTTACGCCGATTGTAGTTTTTTTTATACGAAATTAAGACGTGTTTATGTTACACTAGATATTTTCTGTGGAAATTCCACGGTTTAGATTTCATTATTTTGAAATTATTATAAAGACGAATGTATTAAAGATTTACGAAGAATTATTATGTTCTAAATGAATATTTTTCTTGAATATATACAGAACTTCTATTCTGTATCTTTATTTGCCAATAATTGTGTTCATGTCCAAAGCGAGGATAGTAACAAAAAAATTTTAAGCGTATGGAAATTGTGGTAGAACCTTTTGTGTTGGGACAATATGTTTAATGAGCTTTTGTTATGCCACATACCTGGGACTGCTCTCTGTTTTCATCACTTATTTCACTCATACACAATTTTTACTGAGCTACTTGTTCTGATTGAAGTTTTGTACTCGTCAGGGAACATAAAAAAAAGTGTGCGCCAGGGAAGCTTAGGGAAGGTAACTTTTTGTAGCTGATAAGTAGGATTCCCGTGCTACTCTCGTAGAGAAAACTACTCTAATTATGTCTGCCATCGTCAGTAACCTAAGCGTTGGGGTTATCCATGGTGAGGTTCCTGCGTGCAGTAGGCCCAGCATCAGGGGCTTAGTTGCTCTCTGCATACGAATGTAACGTAATATTTAGTTATTCATTGTGTTAGCATTGGACTGAATGCTCTGATACTTACTCCTATTTCTAAATAATGAAGCTCAAAATACAAAAATACAATGTCTTGCATGGCAGTTGTAACCATTCATATTTGCGGTACGGTGGTTAAACCAACAATGTTTTAATAACAACAATAACTACGTACTAAATTATTTTAGTAGTGACGTAACAGACGGACTGGTATTCGAATTGTGAGACATTCGGTGCAGTATAGTCTGAGCTACTGAAGAGCTAGCGAGCTTGTAGTAATAATACTACTACGAAACCATCAGGGCTTGTTATCATGTGCCCAAGATCTTAATTACAAATTGCGTTCGTCTGGTTTCAACATTGCC
This sequence comes from Trinorchestia longiramus, assembly GCA_006783055.1. Lineage (NCBI taxonomy): Eukaryota > Metazoa > Arthropoda > Malacostraca > Amphipoda > Talitridae > Trinorchestia > Trinorchestia longiramus. The sequence continues at coordinate 62,293 of VCRD01003238.1, read as the reverse complement.
TTTGTCGTTTTTTTGGATGCAAAGGATTGTGTTTCCTCTGGGTAGTCCTACTCTAGCACAACGGCTTCAGGTTTCTTAATTTTTTCAAGCATGCACTGAAGGAGATTATCCTCAGGCGTATCTTGACGGACTTGGCGACTCTGAGGAAACAGGGAAGGTGTCCAACGTTGTCTGAAAGAGAAATACTGAGAGCTTCTATCCTTAGTTACCGTCCTCTAGGTACTCAACATTTTCCCGAGATCTTCTGATTTACCTGCAGTGAAATGAGGATCTTCAGCTGTGACTATCGTGGGTGTCAGTTGTGAAATTATAAAAGATGTCAATACGAACCATCACACTTGGTGAGCTAGACGTGCCGCTTCATGGCTGCCCTTTGAATATATCCTTGAACGTTCGGAGTACTTGGTTGTCTCGCTGGCTTGATGACTGCTGGGAAGCACATAACTCGCCATGATGCTTGCATATGAGGAAATTACAAGTTTCCTTGCCGGCTCAGAGCTTGATAATTCGTATTGCTCTAAGTTTCGTGTGGGCCTCTTCTATTGATCTTTTATTGCTCACTCAGCACTGTAGATAGTTACAGATAGTTTTTATCTCTATTGAGATAAAGAGTTTTCTTCACGAAGGTTAAGTGTAATACTACTCAAGTTTGTCATTGAGTCTGTGTGGTTGCGTACCGCTGGTGATCCCGTTTACGCGAACGTTTCCAAAAATGATTGAATTTATTATGCGTACATTTTTGGTTGTTGTCCATGAAACTTTTCCCTCCTCAACCTCATAGTCCACACAATTACTTCAGCATTATTGTACGCCCATTTAAAAATTTGTATCTTTCCTTATTACAATTTCACTTACTTGAACGTGAAATAAGAATGTAATTGAAATACATACAATAAGTACCTTATTTATCTCATGAAGTGCCGCGCATTGGCCAAAAACAAGAACCCTATTGTAGTTTTTATTCTTGATCCACAAGCCGCAAGTTCCGTCTGCTGGGGGGTGCAGTCATAGGAAACTCATGATAGCAATAAGTACCGTAGAGAACTTGACAAAAATTGGGGAACTTTTAAAATAGAGAATTAGCAGCCATCTTCTATATATAAATGAGACAACACAGCTTGGGGATTTTGTTTAAAAGCAGTGTAAATGTTATTTTCTATTTTTGATATATGAAAGAAACGCAGCAAAGCAGATATAATTCAAGCAGTGGCCTAGTTGTATATATTTAATTTTACGTGAATGTTTTGGGTACGGGAAGTTCAACCTTCGTTAATTACGGGATATTCTACTTCTCAGTCATGGATAGGATCCTACCCATTCTTATTTTTTTTGCGTTAGTAGGGGGGACATTGAGTAATGAAATTATCCAGAACACTTGTTCAGTGCATCAACAGACCTAACAGCTGTAATGCTGTGTAGCTTAATAATGTGTTCTGTGACTGTATCAGTCTGGAGGTGAGGCAAGAATGGATCAATGAGCTTGTGAGGGCAGCTGGTGGTGATCACCAGGTGTGTGTTGCATCGCTGGCCAGTAATTAGCAAAACGCTGTCTTCACATCCGCACAGTTTACTACGTAAATCATTAGTAATTAGTTTGTATTTAACTGAGAAGCATGTATGTTAAACGTTGAAACCGTCAATAATTCATGTTTTGCAACGCTTTTTTGCCCATTTTTGCATAGCGATATTTTTTATATGTTGAACTAATCCTTCTGGTGATTGAAGTTCCTGGACAAGTAGTAGGTATTACAATGCATGGTTTGTAGACATCCTGGCTTCCATTATGAAACTGTACCTATATTGAAAGTAAGCGTGCATGAATGAACTTTAAATTGTGGTTGATTGAAATTGAAAAATGGAAATGAACGGTCGTTTCGGTTTCTGGCCTATGTCGGGGAATTCTGAATATTCAATCTTACACTTCCAGTGAAAGCAATGGAAAATGAAAAACGAAAGTTTGACTGTGACTGCGATTTGAGTTAAGATGACAGACTAGAAATAGACTGTTTGGGAAGGTAAAAAAGATGGAATGACTGAAATTTTCGACGAAAGTGAGGCAGAAACAAAGCGATTTTTAAGTTGCGCAGGGGAGTGAATGAAGTGCGTGGCACTGATAAGGGAACAACTGAAGAGGGCGTGTGAAGGCTCATCATTGTGTGGTGGCTCAGGACTGGGAGTCACGACTAGGTATGTTAACTACTACGTTGTTGGTGTGCGATGTTTCAGATTACAGGGACATGTACGTGTAGCCAAATCTTTTCTTTAAACCTATTTGAAGAGAGAAAAATATATTTTTTATTCAAGTTGATATTTGAGATATGGTTTTTTAGAGCATTTAAATAATCCGTATATGGTGTATTGTATATTCTATTATAGACAATGTGCTAGCGACGCCAATTAAAGAAAGACAGAATAATCTCTTATTTTTAATTAAAGTCGATAAGATCTCATGATGGTTTTAAAGCCTTATCCAAATCGTTCGGTTGTCAAATTCTATGGACATCCTGTTAGCACTGAAAAAATCATAGGTTTAATTTAGAGGAAAGGAATTGCTTTGTAGGTTACCTAATCTGAAGAACTGATGACAATAAAAAATGAAAAATAAATAGTCAAGAATTATACTGCAGATAAAATAAAAACTAACAATGGGCAAAATGCCCAACAATGCGAATGGTGGTTTAAAATAGAGTGCAAAATGGAAACGGGGTAGACGAAAATACGGTTGAAGTGTAAATACACAAGTTTTTCGCGAGTCATGTTAACTAACTTTGGTATCAAAATCGAATTTTTATGGTTGTTAACTTGAAAAATACCACTGAAGCAACAACTATTTCTCATGGGTATGAATGAAAATCTAAAGTAACTGCAATGGCTTCAAAAGATGCTGTTTATTCCAATATCGTTGATATTTAGAGGCCTTGGAAAATTGTGTTGTTCTGCTCTTTTTTGATACTACTATTTTGACATCGACGTTTTGCATAATACCGAGGCCCCTAGTTACGACTACAGCACTAATCTCTTACGTCAGTAGGTTATGCTTCGAGGACAGAGACAAGATCGTCTTCGGAGATTGAAGATTTATTCATAAACTTCACAGCCAACTCGAACATCAGAACTTGTATTAAGACTTGGGAGTAGGACATAGCAAAATAAGAGCAGAGACCATGGACCGAGACCCAAGACTGAGACCTGCCCAGACATGGGCCGGTAAGTAACTCAAATAAAAATTTATCGACAATATCACAAGACAACATCACAAAGAACCTGAGGAATAAGTAATTAGAGTATCGTACCTAATTTAGCAAGCTGCTAATAGGAAATACGAACTGACATGCAGCTTCTTCCGCGCGGCCGTAAAATTCGATGACCATACTAAAATTAGCTGGCTCGATCTTTAGTGTACTAGACGAAAATACTTCACCGCAGAGAAAAGTGTTACGCAAAACTAGACAATGATATTGGCTCACTTGCGCAATAGTTATTAACAATATCCCTCCCCAGTGTCCTTACCTTGTCGCGGTTGGAGCGCTTGCGTACTGTCGTGAAGGTTGGGGCTATACTGCCGGGACTTCGGTCCTGGTAGGTCCAACCACAGCAGGCAGGCCTAGTTGGAGTAGCCTGACGAAAGATGAACCATGGGGGAGGTACCCCATGTAAAAATAAAAACCGGGCCCTGGCAGTTACGGGTTATAAAGTTCCTTGTGATTCTGGGCATACGTGGGGACTGCCACGGGCCAGGGTCGACAATGGGAGAAATGTTTATTTCTACTGGTGAATGTGTGCCTGCCTTGAGTGTGGAGGTGCACCAGTTGGCTACTGACCGCCTGGGGGTCTCTCCTCCGGCCTGAGCCAGCCTGAATAGGGAGGAGAAATCCTCCTGATAAAGGAGACCGAAAATAATGTGCTTCCTACGTCTGAAATATCTACTACTGTCCCTTCCCCGATACCAACTCTAGATCGCCCAATGGACTCTTCATAGACTGCTCAACTTTTGGATATCCCCAAATAGACCCGGGTGTCACCGACATCGCAAGTTGCTGTGAGTGGAGGTGATGTAGCTGAGAAACCCGAGACCACCGAGACCCCAAACTCACCACCGAGGCAGCAGCCACCGCAGGCTTCTGCGATTGATGACGCCGTAGCCGAGCCTTCTGAGGATCAAAACTTAACCCTGGAACTTTATGACTTCCCCTTAAGGGGATGGGATCTTCTGGCAGAGATCAGTTTCGCCGCTAAAATCGCCATAACCGGCGCCTACACACTCTTACAGTCTATGGCTACTGATGAGAAGCCTCAACGCCCAACTCTGCCAACAGAATTTAAAAGATTTTTAACCGTTTCAGCTGCGAATGGAGCACCGATGACCCATGTTGACGTAATTGAAGGCAATCGTGATTTGTGCCGGAGGCTGGCTGGCAGACCGGCCAAGGTAACTGAGACACGAAACGGTAGCCTCCTTGAGGAGGTTCGAAATCAATTCTAAAGCACATGCATCGCAGGCATTCGGACTTTTGAAGCAGCAGTATAATCAAAAGACCCCGTTATTAAAACTAGTGGAGTTCATTGGTGAGAAATAGCACCAACGAAGTAAACTTCACAATTGTCTATTATATATGTAGATGCCACACTAATGATAGCATGAAATCGATTAAGGGGAAAAAGTAGACCTTTAAAAACTTCTTTTTTATTCCCAATAATTTGTATGAAGATCGTATTAGTAGACATTACTTATGATTAATTTGACACTTTAAGAGGTTCCTACAACACATAGCAAGATTATAATTTGTTTTATGTATAACTAGTAGGCCACGGAGGAAAAAATTCACGTGATTTTTGCGGAATTTTTTCGTTTGATTTGCCAGTGGATACGGGCTTTGCGAAGGAGTCTCCACATTGAAGGTGAAAAAAACCGGAAAAATGGCATATTTTATAGTAATTCTGTATCTTTGATATCCACAGTACAATGCTTATAATACATCTATACTTGTTCCATTGAGAAGTCAATACCTAGCCTAAGAAAAACATTTTTTTGCAGCTCTTAGTAACGCCTCGTTTCCAATTAATTCCATCCTATCTAATTTATGCTTCATCTAAGTCAGCAGTCAGGTATAACACGAGATATATATATATCTATATCCACATTGGATTTTATTATTATGTGAGATTATTTAAGTTCTAACCAGCATCGCTGTTTTGTGCGGTTTTCTGTGCATCATTTGCGGATAACAAATGACATGAGTTAGCAACACTACCGCTTGATTTGAATAATTTAAATCCTGTATTGTAGAGGGAAAGTCGAATTTTGTGATTAGAAGAATTTTTTTGAAGAGCTGAGATGACATGAGTGGAATAGGAATAGGAATTTGAATAATCTGAACAAAGAGATAGCAAGAACGTTGTATGACGCAACAGAGTACGTAATTGGGGAAATAAAGTGCATAAATTGACTGGAAAACCCAAGTGGTTTAAGAAAGAGATGAAAGAGGAAAGAATGAGATGAAATTTTTTGAATAAGAAACAACGTAAATTGAGTGTCGATAAAATCTGACTGCATTGAAGGAATGTAGTTATCCTTCATAGAAGTGCAGGTTCTCTGCCATGGTAGGGCTGTTGGATCCTCATAAATGTTTAGAAGATATGTTTTTATGAATTAACTTTTATTATAACTATGCATATATGTTTATTGTTAATTTTTTATTTCTGTCATATGCATACTTTATACTTTAGTACAGCTATTTTTTCCAGAGCTTATATATTATAACTTTTACAAATTGCTTCTACCATGCCTATTAAATCTACTAAAGCATCTCATCCTGCACCTGCTACGGCAAAAAAGAAACTTGGACATCATAATCTTCATCAGGTCTTTGATGCAGCCAAGAAAACCGTGGCAGTTCATTCCAAACTTTGCATTCAGTTACTCAAAATATATCACAAGGTAAGTTCTCAGCAATATTGCACTACATTAGTTATGTCAAGTAATACTTAGTGGTCAATTTATATTGAAACATAATTTCCAGAATATCTTGGTTGTTCTCTTCATTTTTATCTTTCTTAATGGAATATAGGTATTCTTAAGAATGTTCTTGAATGTTTAGACATTTGCATTTTTGACCATAAAAGTCCTGTTTAGATTTTTTATGCTGTACAAAATTGTAATTCTTCCTAATTGTAACATAGAAATAATATCTAGGCTCTCAATGTTTTAGATAACTTTTGATATTCCCTTTGTTTCTAAGCAATTTCTTTCTTTTCCAACATCCAGGATACTTTCTGGTAAGTATTCAATCCTGAACCTATTCAACTTGGACATAAGCAGGGTACTACTATCAGAGATATTTCTGACTAGTAATACATGAGGTCATGGAAGCAAACAGAAGTTTGAAAGCAACCAGTTGAGAGCTTCTTACACACCACTTATAAGTTAATTCATCAATGGGTAATGATGAGCAGAGCATTGCTCATTATCCCAATTCAAATTAGATAATTTGAAGCATTATTTGCTTCAAATTATCTAATTTTTCCAAGTATTTTTGTGTAAATTGTAGTGCCTTACAAAAGAGTTAGTTAAGATCTGAGGTTACCAAATAATTTGGTGGCCAATATGCAACACTTGGTAGTTAAGTAATGGCTCTTATTTTATTTTCTGAATATTAGTGCTTAGAAAATTTGTACCTAATTTGCTTATATTTTTCTACTATAGGAACTTAGAAACATTGAGACAATTTATTCGTAGACAGTTTTTTCCTCTAAAGGATGCACCACATTGCTCTGTGATCTAGACTTGTGCCTCAATGTCTTCATTAATTAATTGTGACGAGCTATAATTTTTATGTGTCAAATTGGGCTTGCTAGCTAGCTTCTGTGCTTTTGTTTTTGGTGTAATATATTTTGTCATTGATTATTGACAAATACTTCTTTGGCCTGATATAAAGGAAACATAATTTAAATTTCATGTTTTCAGTTTACTGAAAATCTATGTACCTGAATCTATAGAATTTTATGAAACACTTCAATGAGTTGGGACCTGTTGGTACCTAACCCCTTATCCCTTGACTGCTGTTGATACCTGTCCCTTGACTGCTGTTGGTACCTGTCCCTTGACTGCTATTGGTACCTGTCCCTTGACTGCTGTTGGTACCTGTCCCTTGACTGCTGTTGGTACCAGTCCCTTGACTGCTGTTGGTACCTGGCCCTTGACTGCTGTTGGTACCTGGCCCTTGACTGCTGTTGGTACCATGACTGCTGTTGGTACCATGACTGCTGTTGGTACCATGACTGCTGTTGGTACCATGACTGCTGACAGTAGGGCTTGACACTCCTGCTGTCATCACAGCCTGGGAGATGCACTCATTGTGGCTAAACTTGTCATTTAAGTGCATGTCTTCTAAATGATAACAGAAATTAAGATGGTTCAAAATCATTGCTTTCTCTTGCACTCATAAGGAAGTTAGAAAATACTCAAATTTTGCAGTATAATCTTATTTTCCTGAATAACCCTCATAAAAGAATATAATAGTGTCCCTAGATATGTGCAAAGAAATGTGATGATTAAACTATTTCCCTTAAATCCCTTGAAATGTTTATATTTTCCTAGTACTTTGTATCATCACTTTTGACAGTTATAAAATTGGAACCTATATTGTCAATATTTACAACTCAATTCAATTTTAAATCTGAAATGTTCCTAACTAATGTATGGTGCATTGCATGAACTATATTGCTGGCAGATTGTTGACTTGGACATTCTTTCAAACATGAAATGATGGCTCATTGAATTAGACATATAGTAGATCACCAATTTTGGGCTCTCTTGGTTCCTTGGTAGTGCTGGATTGTCTTTTTTCTGGATCAGTGACAGTCCTCTTTTTATCGAGGCACACCAACCAAATATGAAATAAAAAGTGGTAAATGATGTTATTTTGTTGCAGGTTGAATTCAATGAATTTTTCAGTGAATTTGTGGACCTTCTGAAGTTATGTTTGGTGGTGGGAGAAAAGCATCCTCAGGTCGAGCGCTGCTTGTCTTTTGTGGCCTCTTTTGCCACATGTGACAAGCGCATCAAAGATGACAAGACTGCTAAGAAACTCAAGGATGATGAAAATCTTGATGAATTTCCTGAAGAAACAGACCAAGGAAAGGAAATCTTGGATGCCCAGGGAGTCATGGAGGAAATGGAGGAGAATGAAGATGTTGATGAATTTTTGATCAAAATATTTCAATTCCTTTTGAATGTAAGTATTACTTACGCTCATTGTGTTTGCTGCTATACATTGACTACTATTTAATTAATAGCCCAAGTAAAAGCATTTGTATTTCTGATTGACAGTCCTTTTTTTAGAGATAGTAAAGATACAATATTGCTCTGTAATTTTTGTTGTCTCAACTCCTGTTGTTGATATATTTTTTGTTGAAATCCATAAATTATAATAATGAATTTGGTGCAGTTTTAAATCAAGCAATTACATTTTGTTGTGTATTATTTTAGTATAATGTAAAGTTAGAAAAATATCATTAAGAGAGTGTTTGGACTTTACTGTGTATCATAATAGATTTTTTTCAGGTAAAATAGAAGAAAATTTTGAGAAACAGAAATTTTATACATCATTTGTAAGATGTAAGTATTTGTATGTCTGTAAATCTCAAGTTGAAGCTTTGTTGTTAATTTTTAAGAACACTTGGTACACATCCCTGCAAAGTTGAAACCTAATGTCACTTGGGATCAGGTTCCTGTGTTGATTGTTTTGTGGAAGGAGTTTTCCTTGAATTTCTTTCTGACTTCTGTGCAATGCAGTGTCTTAGTGGGGGGATATTATAATGCAGATGTGCTCGTGCTTACTCGGTATTGTTGTTTTGATAGAAATAAAAATATTGTGACACTAAAATATACTATGAACAATGCTAGAAATTAATACACTTTGAGATTTATTAAACATTATCAATGTGAATAGTAGAAATTTCGTAAACAATTGTATTTCACAGTTATAGTGTAAATTTTAATGCATCACCCATTGTTAAATTTTTCTATGTGACTTATTTATCCTGTTAAGAGTCATTTACATCATATGATGTTTGTATGAGTTGCATTCTACCGGCGACTTACACCACATAATTTAGATGCGCGACGGTACCACAGCGGCGTTAACATCATATAATGTTATAATGATTATTAGTTCAATTAGCATTCTTATTACTGTTACATTACTATTGTAATATGACAATAGTATTATTATTTTTGAGTGAGCGGTGACCGTTAACAGGTTAAGAATTAATATGGTGAATTTTCGGATCTAATATTGTTCAAATAATATAAATTGACTACATGGAAGTGTAAGAAGTACTTGTTTAGGGGTTGTGATGACCAGAGTATGCACTGAATTCTCTATAACAACACAAGTATTGTGATGTTTGAAATGTGGGCAGATTCATGAGGCTCGAAGTGCAGCTGTGCGTTACAGAGTGTGTCAGCTGATCAACCGTGTGTTGAATAGCATGAGTAAGTCTGCCAGCCTGGATGATGATTTGTTCAACACAATCTACGACACGATGCTTGAGCGTCTCATGGACAAGAAGCCTGCCGTACGGGTGCAGGCCATCCATGCCCTCTACAGACTTCAGGACCCCAGTAATAAAGACTGCCCTGTTATCAAAGGTGTGCCTCCCTAACTCTGCTTCACCCTCACTTACAATTTGTTTGGCAACTATTTTATATTATTCCGGTATAGAAGTGCACAAATTCATCAAATATTGCTGTGTAAGTTAGCGTAAACAATTGTGGCATCGTATCATTGTTGTCTTCATTCACGTTTTGATCATGAAATTAACACGAACTTGTTAGTAAGTGTCATACAGATTTGTGTCTCAGTAGTACATGCGTGTTACCAGGGTCAGGGTCTTTAACCCTGATGGAAATATTACGGTAACTGTTTCACTAACACGCATGCCTCTCAGTTTGACACTTCAGTTTCTAGTTTCCGGCTTGATATTTACTGCAATATTTATTTGGTGTGACCAATGTACTTTAATTCATAAAATGCACAACTTATATTAGAAAACAAGCATAACACGACATTAGGTAGTAGGTCTACAATATGAGCGCTGATCCTTTATTTAGTTAGCTAACTCGTCATAGTAAAAGCCGTGTTTAGTCGTCAGTCTGTTTGCATGGGTCCGACCCCTGCTCTACCTCTCAAGTCTGGTCAAGTCACGGTGTTTTTTCAAAGAAAAATACAAGGTCAATTGAATTTTTTCTTTATATTCATGTTGTACTCGTCAAGAATACTTTGGGTAGCGTTAATAATGTGGAGTGAATAAAAACATGCATTTTATATAATCGTAATGGACCACTTAATCATTCACTAACTCAATTCAATGAACCTTGCTCTTTGGATCTCCTAAACTCCTTCTTACTTTTCGCTTCAGTTGTTCAAGTCTAAAAAATGTTCCTCATGTTTCAGATGTTTTAACAACTAAAAATTCGATGTTATATATCGTCTTCATTTCTTCACGTTAGTTAATATTGTTTGAGAAGTTACTAGCAACCAAAATCTCAGGATCTAATACAAATGCTACCAAGTTTCAGATCGGAGGTGTGGTAACGAACTATTAAATCGAATGCAATCCAAGAATTACTGTGTTGACGCTATTTTGTCGAACGCGCGTCTTTACAATGAAGTGCAACTTCACAAACAAGTGTGTATTATGAGGGACCGATGGATTACATCCTACTAATATCTATCGACTAATTATTAAAATTGAATCAAAATATTTAATCCTTTCTTGTAGTATCGTTCCTCACACCTATGAATCAGTCCCTCTTACTCTTTGCTGTATCTCTGTTCTCTTTAGTTATGCTTGCATTTTTTTTGCATCGCATAGCGTGGCCTTATTTGTTACAGGAAATGCGTATCATAATTATTACCTTCTTTAGCTTGTTTCTTCGCTCTGGCTATGAGCTCTTCACATTACAGCCATTTATATTACGGCTATTTTGTTGACACTTCATTCTTTTGTTCCACTCTTGATGCACTTCCTGCTTGCCTTCGAGTAACACACGTGTTCTAAATTTTTAAAGCCCTTTCTTCTTATGAAGTAACTGTATTGTGCACAGGAGCTATTTATGTGGGAGCTGAACGACGTCATGGTGCACCTCTTGCAGTGTTCCGTTCATTTACACCAGCTCTGAAATCTATCCTGAACTCTGCTTCTGAGAGCCTTGATACTCTAGCAAATGGGGACAATTTCCAGGAATAATCTGAAAAATAATTTTAATCATGCACCATTCATTCCTTGTCTAAGCCTTGTCTTGAGGGAGAGTGTGTGTTGTGGTGGCATGTTTGATGCTTGTGTAAGATTCGTGAGCGTAACGAGCGTTGAATAAAGTATGTGCTGAATTACAGCTTACCGCTACCACCTGTCCATTGCAGCTTACCACTACCACCTGTCCATTGCAGCTTACCGCTACCACCTGTCCATTGCAGCTTACCGCTACCACCTGTCAATGGATCCAGCAAGTGAGGTACGCCGGGCTGCACTGTGCTGTACAGGCATCAATTTCCACACGCTGCCAGATGTACTGCAGCGCACCAGAGACAAGAACAACCTCGTGCGACGCCAGGTTAGTTTATTCTTTAAATCTTGTGTCTTCTCAGACAAAATTCCATTTTACTTCTATTTAGCCTTTCTTTATTCCAGATGTTCACAGTCTGAGATAAAACAAGTGTCCACGAGCAGGTCATCTTAGTGTCGTACGGAATTATGAGTTTTGATATTTTGTACCTACGTAATAGAAATATTTCAACTCGGAAGGGGTTGCCTATGGTTCAGTGTTAAAATGAATAATCAAATACTTGCAACTTAATTTGCGATTATGGGAATGCACGAATCTAACTCGGAGTGTCTGCCACATGTGGAGGATCTCGTGAGTGTCTTGCTGAGTAAGTGTGTTTATAGTTTTCCAGTATTTGTTTTATGAGTTTAATTCTGATCTAGAGAATAGTTCCGGCTGCATGGCAAGCGGAGTAAATGAGGGAGAACTGTCATATATTTTACGTATTCTTGCTTCACATAGAAAGTAGTGTGATCCCATGCTTTGTATTGGTCCATGTTAGACTTCTCTTGAAGATCATTCTGAGTTGCCTCGATAAATTGTCACTGCTTTTATTTAATGACACTTAGTTGATTTGGATGATCTTAAGACCTGAGCTGGATATGAGGAGGCGTTAAATAAGAGAGCTGTACCTGTACAGAATACAAGAAAATGAACTGGACACAAAAATGACTTAAGAATGCTTGACGTTCTTCAAGGTTTGGACTCCTTCTCGGTTGGATATTGAGAGCTGAGGAAGCTGCAGCTTTGCTAATACTTGAAATTCGAATCTATTTATCCCTTTAACGATCAAGTTATTTCTCCACTGAACGAAACATTGCTTAAATTATGATTTATCTTTATTCGTTTTTATGGAATTTCGTCCAACTTTAGAACGAAACTTAAAATATAGGACTAAAGTAAATGATTTCTAACGGACTTCATAGAGGACGTTGGTCGTCATAGGGTTAAGCCTTTCAAGTGTGGTGGTACACATTTCATACCTCCGAAGAGGTCATTTTTAATGTTTGGTGGTACAGAAAGCATACCACTTGTTAAAATTGAGTTCCTGCGCTGCTCATCCTTTTAAAATTGGTACCACCATTATAAATGTAAGGAAATATCCCTATGAATCTATACATTTTCTTCACATTTCTTTCTATCAAAAGTATGAGCCTGAAAGGGTTAGGGAGAAGATGCGATGCATGCACAGATTGCTAAAGACAAATACGAGGGCTTTTAAAATTACCTCATGTTGTGAGAGTAGGCCTGTACTTGCTTGCAGTGAGGCAAGTACGAGAAACGTACGTTGTTGCAGGCGTACGTGGTGCTGGCACAGAAAGTGCACATACGGTCGCTGCAAATCAGCCAGCGTGTGCGTCTGCTGTCAGAAGGCCTTAACGACCGCAGCGACTTGGTGCGCGTGGCTGTGCAGAAGACGCTTCTCAACTCGTGGCTGCGTTTCGTCAACGGCAGCATCTTGGATCTGCTCACTTGCCTGGATGTCGAGGCCTCTACCAAAGTGGCAGAGCTTGCGCTGGACTCTCTGTTCCAAGACGTGCCTGCTGCGACGCTCGTGCAGGCCTTTGATATGCTCGATGGCAACAAACTCGTGCAGCTTGACAAGCTCAAGCCTGAGAGTGCTCTTTATTGGAAGACCCTTGCTAAGCACCTCAAGTGAGTATGAACTAGAAATTTTACTTCAGAAATACCAAACTGTTTTCTGATAAATTTGTATGTGTTCTTTTTCAGACTCTGTGTAGGACTTTAGTTTATAAATTCAGTATCCACAACAACTTTTAAAATTTTTACAGGCTTCACTACGGTAATGTATCAAAACTTCATTTGATGAATTCAACATTTTGTATTGTGCTTTGTAGCCGCCTCGCTTGATGGAAGTTTGGTCTTATAATTGTCTAGCCTCTGATTAAGTTTTTCGATTTTGTTTTGTGTACTTACATATTTCTGTGTTAGATTTTAAATGAGTTTCTTATTTGTCGCTTTCTGGAATTGGGAATGGTGACAGAAGTATTTGCGGGTATTTCTGATACCAATTGTCCAATAAACAATGGATCCACAGAAATATCTCTGAGAGGGAGCTGTGTACGCTGTGTTCATATAAAGATAGGAAGTCCGTAAAGTTATGCAGAAATCATCGGTCTTCATGACTAGATGTACATTAGGTAAAATTGAGTTTGGTAGCTCACATTAATGCAGGATCAGACAGAGGGCCTGCGAGAGCTTGTTTTATACTCAAGTCAGAAATTTTTCGTAGATGTTGTTCTCAATGGCAAACAAGATGCAGACTCAGTGTTGTGAATTTTTGAGAAATTGTAGATTTTAGGTCGGTATATTTAAGCTAAATTCTATCACTAACTTCCCTGTTAGTGCAAAATACATCCCGTTCCGTTTGGTCCAGTTGAATAAAATATTTTCCTGTTAAATTAGCTGATTGTGGAAGTATTGTTTTGCTTTAAATACATTCTGCCGATCAATAAGCTATTGTAGTGCTTCATTAGCTCACTCTACAACAAGGAATCTCGACCGGAACTAATCTTCCTTTAGAACGGGACCGTAGGCTTCACAAGGTGCTACAGCAGCATCCAGGGTATCAGATATCCAACCATAGGAAACAGCTGTATCCCTGCGTCCTGCGGGCAGGATCACCGCAGTACTGAAGCACACCACAGAATCAGCGCTGAACTTTGTCACTTCAACTATTGCATCTGCACGCATCCACCGCCAAGACAAACGCTGGTCTTGTGTTCTTAGAAATCATAACGCTCGTTTTTACAGGCCGACTTCCAAATATAGCATCACAACCAAAGAAGTCTCCCGTTCATCCTGGCTATGGGAAGTATGCAAGTTATCTGTGCTCAAGTTTTCTATGTACAGTCAAGCACTCAATGCTTAAAGACTTCTGCCAAGTACTCAACGTCAAGGTTTGGGACAGAGTGATGCAGATTATCGAATTACTACTATATAGATAATGTAAATTATTTTTGGGCATTTATTTCCCGTGTTTGCCTCCTCCTGTAGGGTACATACATTTCTTAAAAACACTGTTATCTTGACTTGTTGATGCCGTTTATGCACATTGTACACTAAGATATAATTACTGTTGCGCACTATATAGACAATATAAATATATTTTTGGGTATTTATTCTCCGTGTTTGCCTCCTCCGGTTAGGTACATAGATTTGTTAAAAACACTGTGCTATCTTGACTTGTTGATACAGTTTATGCACATTGTACACTACGTTATAATTAAAAACTTGTTAATGAAGCAATTGATGTGTGCAGAAAAGAAGGAGCTGACGAAGAGCTAGATTTCATCTTGCCCGACTTGACAGTGTTCTGTACCTACACGGAGACGTTCGCGCTGCACTCCGAGCCCGTGGAGGACAAGCCCCTGGAGAGCGACGAGGACAAACATGCCGCCGCCCTGCGCCATCTTGAGAGGCAGTTTGTGCTGCAGCAGCTCGTCAGCATCACCGCCTATTACGATCTTGCTGACGAGGTCAGATTTGGACGGCAGTACCTCTGTGTTTAGTGTAGCTACTACTCATTTCTGTGTGGTTAATTGGTTGTTATCTTTACACTGCAGTAACAAACATTTAACTGAGGCTTGTGAGCTCTGTGCCAATGTCTGCTATACATTGCACATGGCTTCTTGGTGTGCAAATGTAGCCTTCCTTCGTATTGCATAAAGAGAATGGATCATTCTTGATCAATTATAAAATGGATATAATGGCAAAACCATCTATGATAAAGGCATTGTAGATGCATTAATCACTGGTTGTCATGTCCTGGTACATTTGTCAAGTTTTTACTAGGAAATAAGATGTTCTGGGATCAGACAAGAGCTCATCTTTTGTGTGGGAGTTCGACTGTCACAACAGACAAGTGATGTACCGTTGATGTCAGTATCAGGATTACTGAGCTTTTCTGCTGATTTCAGTACAGTTGTACGATCACAATCCGTTCCTAAAAGCTGGTTGTTAACTGAAACGTCCGTTAACCGAATCAATTTTTCCCATGAGAAACAAGGGAAATCGAAATAATTGGTTCTCATTCCCAGTTGATTCGCTACTATCAATGACATATAACCTATAGGTATGTTTTTTAAATGAGAAATGCAGTATAATACAATACAGAAAGTTAAATAAAAATGAAAACATTAAAGAAATAATTTGAACATTAGAAAACTTACCTCTTTGACTGCGATATGATGGCATAAGTGGATGGTTTTGTGGGGAGGAAGGGATGGAGTTACTGCTTTGAGGGGGAATCCCCCTCCATGAAAACTTCTGGCATTGTTACTTTGGGGGTATTATTATTGTTACTTCGGGGGAATTTGTTTTTAATAAAATTGTTTCTTTTAAACACTCGTGAATTGTCCGGATGGTAGACCAACATTAGCTTAATCTTAGTCTCCACTTGCGTTGCCACACAGCAGAAGAGTTAGCCTATCTTTCACAGGCTTGTGCTCTGGCAGTCCTTCCTCTTCCTTTGTGGTAAAGATTCTATTTCGCATTTTTTTTCAAAACAGACCTACTTCATCTGCATTGAACACCTGTAGCGATACATATCGTTCTTCTTGAATTAAATCACTAAACTCTTTCACAAATTTCTCAGCATCTTCTTTGTCTGAACTAGCTACTTCCCCATGCCTTACTACACTGTGTATCCCAGTTCTATGCTTAAAATTTTCGAACCAACTTCGACTGGCTTTAAAACTAAAATCACTCATAGCACTTGTACCAGGAGTTTTCTTTAATAAATCAGTATAGATTTGTAGCGCCTTCTCACGAATTAGAGCCTCACTGATGCTAGTATCTTCTAACTTTTTCTCATTTATATACACAAGAAGCAACTTTTCTACTTCCTCAATTACACGAGACCTTTGCTTAGTTAAAGTACTCACTCCTTTAGCAACACTAGCTCCTTTGATTTGTTCCTTATTCTTTAAAATGGTCGAGATTGTTGACTTCGACATGTTGTATTCCGCTGCGAGATCAAATACACGCACTCCATTTTCATGCTTAGAAATGATTTCTATCTTTATCTCAACTGTTGGCCTTTGCCTTTTTATTTCACTACTACTCTCGCTTTTACACTTTTTTAGAGACATGTTTGAGGGCTATATTATGCAAATAAAGCCCTAAAATAACACAAAAACACGGATTCAACAAGATAAAAACAGGCAACGTCCAACCGCAATAACGTCTCGAGTGTGATTGAGGTTGGGATCCCACGGGGGTTCTTTGTTTTGCTGTTCGTCATCCGAAAATTTGTTCGTTAGCCGGGACAAATTTTAGCGAAATTATTGGTCGTTAACTGAATTGTTCGTTATCCAAGGCATTCGTTAACCGAGGTACTACTGTATTTTCACTGTGTTCTGTTTTGCTGCATGTGTTTTTGGATATTACGAAAGGTAATATCCAAATATTATATTACTATTGCATAAGATTGGGTTTTATTAAAGAAGGCCTCTGGGATTTATTCAAAACTATATGAATCACAAAATTAGAGGAGATATGTCAAATTGCAATTGAATCATATACATTCTAGTTTTCAATAGCTTTTGCTGTTCTGACATTTTACTATGACCTTGGATCATCATAAACTCGTAGCACAATTGTTCCAGACCCCACAGCAGTTATTGTGGTTCATTCGCGCTGCACACACAAGGCTTTGTGTACCCATGGCTGCATAATTTTTCGCTTTGCTGATTGTTCAAGAAGTCCCTACTCTTTTATTCAAGAGCTAAACAGATGCTTTTTGTGCAAAAGTACGTGTGTTTGTCAACGAGCACTGCGATTTGTTTTAGAGTTCACATCAATATTTTGGTAACAAGTTTGAATGAAACAGCCGATAATAGAGCACGCTGCTGTGGCGAATATTGAAGTTCTTCGGACTGTTGATGTATTGGCTTCTTGTAAGGTGTTGTGGCGCGAATCATTTGTGTTTACTGAAGATACTTAAAAATGATCTCTTTTAGGACCAAGCTTGCGTGTATAAATTGTGAATAACTTTTGTTTTGCATGTATAGGCACAAATATGACTTATGAGGCTTTCAAATAGAGCGGGATTACGAGGCAAATTGCGGGGCACAAGAGTTAACTAAGTGCTCGTGTGTGCAGGTGGGGCGTAGGTCACTGGTGGAGATGGTGCGGCGGCTGCTGGTGTGCCGGGACTTGACTGAGGCCTCCATTGCTGCGCTGGTCGAGGCCTTCGGACGCCTCTGCCGTCCTGCCTCGCGAGTGCAACAGCTGGCGGAGATAATTTCGGGTGCGTGAGACAGCGCTCCTGGTGCCGCTCTTGTATTCACTTTTCATGACCTCGACAACACT
This sequence comes from Trinorchestia longiramus, assembly GCA_006783055.1. Lineage (NCBI taxonomy): Eukaryota > Metazoa > Arthropoda > Malacostraca > Amphipoda > Talitridae > Trinorchestia > Trinorchestia longiramus. Next base: position 44,349 of record VCRD01003238.1, on the reverse strand, counting down.
TGCTTCTTTTCATTCATCATCAGTGCTGAGGGTCAAGAATCGGGCAAGCGAAGCCTGTAGACTCAAATGTGTCGTGTAGAGACTGGGGTTCAAATGGACAATAAAGTGTTATTCACCCAATTGAAGAGACCGTGTCAATACCGAATCTAACTACATGAATAAATGTACAAAAATTATCGGATTCTTTGGGAAATAAAAAACTAAAAATTATACGGGATGTATACTATCGGCAAATGAGATCATGTTCATATTCTTGTGTTATGATAGGTTTAAATAATAGTATTATGTGTTGAAATAATATTAGTATAGCAAATAATAAAATAATAGTAAATTGAAAAAGTTATGTGTAGTTATGGTTATGGTAATAGTTGAAACACTAGGAAAAATCGTAATATTAAATTAGCAGGTAAACAGCATAGTAGTTAAACAGTGAAATGATTGCATTGTTGATTTAAGAAGCCTATGCTTGCCTCACTTTGATGTTCAATATTCCGAATTAAATAAAGCAGTGCTATCTAAGATCAAAAAGTTACTTATTTCAGTCAAAGTCATTATTTTTGTAAATCTGTTTATGATAGCAATATTTTAATAATAGAGAACGGCTGGAGAAATGGTGTATTGACTGTGTATGTACGTGCGTGACTGTTGCGTGCAGTTTATGTTAACAGTACCTAACTCCTGCAGTAGTTGGCAGTACTGTGCTCCTGCAGTAGTTGGCAGTACTGTGCTCCTGCAGTAGTTGGCAGTACTGTGCTCCTG
>VCRD01003238.1:3460-43517 GCA_006783055.1 Trinorchestia longiramus | reverse complement strand
ACACAACCATTACTCATGAATTGCATATAAGATTGGCTCCGTTTAGCCTCTACTTCTGAGTCATCAATTAGAGATCCTTTTCGAAATTTCAACTTTTCAGTTAAAACTGGTAATTTTGCAATCCTCTGAAAGCGTATAACGAGCAAGAGTGCCAAAGTCTTGAGTCTATTTCATATTTACTTATAAGCTTAACATACTGTAAATGAAAATCGTAGTGTTATAAATTTGTACATCACTCCATTCTACTGACACAGTTCTGTGAGCGTATGGGGGGATCATTTTAGAATGTGTACAGGAATGTAAGAGAATGAAACGATAAATATATGCTTTTTATTGTTTGATTTTTTAGTTAACATTCTGATATATTTTATAGGTTGTAGTTCATGATTTTTTTTAAAAGTATTGTCTCATTAATATTATGTTAATCATTAAATATTTGTTTCTATTACCTTGATGGCTGCTGGGTCTGAGTTTCAACTCTTTGTCGTCTTTTACTAGACGTACGTGAGGTGCCGAATGACAGCGTCGAGGCAGCGGCAGTTGCTGACACCTCTCCTCGACGGCGGCAGGCCTCATCTCAGCCCCCTACACCCGCCCCTATCTCTGAGGACGAGGCCCGGGCCGTCAAAATTAAGGTGATTTTGTCAGACCCTACACTATAATAGGAGCTGCGTCCGTCCGTCTGTCCGTGAGCCACACTCTTCTAATCGATAGCTTTGATAGCAACAAGGATAAAGCTTAAGAAATACAAGAAACATTCTATTGCATTATTTTTCTGTGGCAATTCAATTCCCTTTCACTTGCATTATGGTATCCAGAATACACAATCGGTTTATTTTTACGAATAGAAATTTTTTTTTGACCTTTTTCTGTTGAAATTCATCATGATTCTTTGATATTTTTAATTGATAATGCGAAAAGAAATGTTTTAAATTAGTTTGACCAGTAACCTGCTACCACTTAATATAAGGCCAACGATTTTGGAAATTGAGTTATTGTTTTCCGAATTGTGATTTTCTTGAAAATAGTTTTAAAAAGGTACCTTACTTATGAGCCACCCTGTATAATAGACGCTCATACAGATTTAGATAAGAGGAAATTTCGTAGGGTATACATGTATTGTAAGCATTGTATTGTGGATACCAAAGGCACATCCATCAATGGGGAAACTCGTTCGCAAAGCCTGCGTCCACTGGCAAATTAAAACGAAAAATTTAGGAAAAACCGTGATTTTTCACGTGTGGATCTAGGTAGAATAATAAAGAGGGATGGTACGTAAATGTGAGACAGGGGCTGAAGACGTACGTGTGTGACAGGACTTGACGCAGGCTGTGTTGTGTTGCTGAAGCCTGGTCTTGAAGCTGCACCATCATTTCTTTCCCACGTCAATCTGTACATACACCACTTAGGTGTGCCGCTCACTTCCTCGCCTAAATCTTGCTTTATTTTCATGTAACGCAATCTTACTTTTTACATGAAAATTTTTAGTTACCTCGAGTGCTAATGTTCACTGTGTGTCATGGTTTGGAAATCGTATGTTCTAACCGAATGGTTTCTGAACATATATTTGTTATGACTATTATGCTGTTATTGCTGTAGTGGCATGTTAGACCAGGAGCATCAGTGTTGACTGACGTGGCTGTGCAATGTGTGCAGGCAGCAAAGGTGCGAGTAGAACTCAACGAGGTGCGTGAGGCACTGGAGGATTGTGTGCGAAGCCTTGATCTCGACCACGCACAAGAGCTGAAGCTGCGCCTCACGGTCTTGCAGGAGCAGCATGAGCTGCTGCAACAGGAGCTCACAACGCCTCTGCCTGCGCTGCAACCTAACAAACAGGTCTGCATGTTTTTCTTTTCAAGACTTGGCAATTTGATATTTTCGTCCTCACAATTTACTGTCTGCGGTAAAAAGTTCCAGTTTAACATGCAGGTTGGTCGAAAGTCAAGGCATTCATGCCCTGCCTTGATAAAAGTTTTTTATTTTAGTTAAACCATGAATTCCCACAATTTACCACGGAACATCGGGTGTTGCTTGTGTAATGTGTGCAAGAAAGAGCACATCTAGTTGTTCTATACACATTTATTCACTCCTTTGAGTTCTGAACTTTGACTGAAATTTCTAACATTCAACTCTCCATAAACACATTCTTATTCTTATGTAATAACGGTTAGGTTATCGTGCTTTGTCGTGTTCCAACACCAAGACTTCTCTTCACTCTGAGAATTATTAACATCCTTTTCAATTTGACTGAATATCTTTCTCGAATTGACTGAAGATTTTGTAGTGATTCAAAGGGAGTTTCTGGGGGAGTAAAGAAGAAAAGCTCAACAGGATATTTATGACGCGGCAAAAATTTAAATTACGCGCATTGAAACTCTTCTTATAGTTGCGCCCCAGTCACGTTCGATGATTGTGCGTCTTCCAATAAGAAACCAGAAAGTGCCCAGCCATGTAGTCCCGGCTTCTATGCTTCAAGTGTTCGGAAGTTGTGGTGAGCGTATTGAAGTATTCTTGTAAAACAAGTCGGCCTAGCTCTTGCTGAAAGGTTACAGGAGGCTCGGTATCGGACGTAGTCTATGGAGCAGGTCCAGGCAACGGTCTAATATAGATCAGTAGAACTCAGAAAAAGAGAGAGAAATATCTGTTGACGCTGACCATGCTAGTAGATAACCGTGCATACTGTGACTCTCAGTAGCCTTCTTGAGTAGATTTTTTGGGGCTGCTTGGGCACAGAATCTGCCGTCGCTGTTATTGGTCTTGGGTAAACAAGCTCTGATCATTCTTAAACACTATACGCTTGGTAAAAGTACGGAATCTAATTAAAAGTTCATATTTCAAATTTTGTTCTTGATTTGTTTTACGGTAGTGGAATTTTGTGGCATTTTCAGTGCTCCTTTTTTTGTGTGCTGCAAGCCTACGATGCAGCACAGCTTCCCTGTCTCTACCCTGCCCTTGGTCACCAACTGCTCAATTCGGTTGGTTCACTGGCTTGTAAGTGTAGAAGCAAATTAAAATAAGCGATTTAAGCTCAGGGGGGTATCGAAACATAGGAATTGAAAGCAATAAAAATCATAAACAGTGAAAAATGAAACTAAAACTAATAATAAAAAGTAAGAAACTACCAGAGCACTACTGCAAGTCTCTCGACCTGCAAAAGGACAACTTGGTTTCCTTCATTTTAGCAGGGGGAAGTGTTAGCACTTGGAAGAATCAGTTAAATAAATAACTTCATAAATGATTACTGGGTATTTACGAGTGCACTTAACGCGAATTGTAGTATTTAAAAAGTTGCTCTTTGATATCGTCGTTATTGTGCTGCTTATTTTATCACAAACCTGGAACAGGCATTCGCTTCTGATGGCTTTCACTGCATCTTGAGTGTAGTTGAAGAGTCGTTGGTGGTGTGGTAACTTTGTGGTGATGTGCAGGCGGAACCTGATGGTGATGAGAGTCGTCGCTGTGCTGATGATGAGGGCGAGGAGCAGCAGCAACAGCAGGAGATGCCTGCCCTTCAGGAAGAAGACGCACCCACGCTCTCCCACTGTCTCACAATTGTGTGTGAGATGCTGCGCAGCCCCGATATCAACACCCTCTCACCCACTTTGCATTCTCTGCACGACAACCTCCTGCTGCCCTGCCTCAAGAATCAGGTATTTGCTACGCCAATTTTGCTAAGGGCGAGTTTTCATCCTTGTAAAATTTTGACATCAAATTACAGTTGAAAGAAACTTAAGGCCTTGCTGTTAAGTGTGTTTTTTCTTGATAATTATCAATTCTATTTTTATTTTCTGGCTTGAACTAGCTTGGATCCTATTTTCCATTGGGCATCCACATGTGGTGTGAATCCTAAGTACCACATTTTACCTAGTCTTTCCAACGTAGTCCTTTGTCCTTCCCCACGTGTTCCTTCTGTTCTTGTGACTATCGTTTACGAAGATCTTCAAGTCATTAGTACCAGCCCAGTTACTAATTATTTCTTAATAAAAGTCTATCTTCTTAGGTTAGATCGTAACGCGCAACCACAAGATTCGGAGTGTGATAGAACGAACTACCTTCGTTGCATGTCATGCTTCACATGCTCCTTGCTCTGGCCACATATACCTCTTACTCGGCCCTTCGCTTCGCTTTCTACTCATTCCATCATGAGACTCGCACTACTTTCCTCACTAGCGCCCTGTATATGTCACTTTCTACTCTCTGAAATTCGTATTCCTACTTTCGTAAGAAGGTTATCGTATACTCATTGTGAGTTTAAAACTCGAACACCTAATGGGTAATCAACAGTTACTTTTTATCGTTGCTCATGACATTCTATGTAAGGAATACCTTTTCTATTATTCGTTCATCTATATAAAAAGTATGTCCAACCTATTTTTTCGTAGATTAACAATGATCACAAATTATTGCGTAGCCGCCTGGAATAGGCTCTCTTATTTTATTATGACCAGGTCTGTACCTGGTGCACGCTCAACATTTGACTCTTACACTCTTTTATCCAAATGATATAATTGCCTTCACTATTTGTTCAGTCACTGCCAGGTTTGTGTGTTCAGTACTTCACAAGCAACGGACTTGGTCAAAAGCCCTTCTGTTGTCTGCAGTTCTGGCTCGTATGCCTCACTGCACTCCTTCATTTCACTTCACCTCATTGTCGAATATTATTTACTTTTCCCTTCTTTAACTCTGAAATGATTCAACAATTATCACAATCATACTTTATCTTACTCAATCCCACTCAATACTCTGCTCGTTACCTCTTGGTGAGCACCTTGCCCTTCAGTTACATCCTGGTTGCTCGCGAGTGTACCGTCTCTTTTCGCTTCCCATAAATTCTACTGATCACGTTCATGGCAGGTGGTGTGTGTGTGTGCTAGATGGCAGTGAATTTTGTTCCCACACGAGTATGGCAGGTAGTGTGTGTGCCAGTGGCGGTGTATTGTGTTCCCACACGAGTATGGCAGGTAGTGTGTGTGCCAGTGGCGGTGTATTGTGTTCCCACACGAACATGGCGGTGCTGGATGGATGCAGTACGTAATGCTTGATATTGCTGGGCTGCTTCAGGACGCCGTGGTGAGGGAGATGTCGGTGCGCGCTCTATCTCTGTTCTGCATCATCTCCAAAGACCTCGCCCATAAACACCTGCCGCTTCTCATTCAGGTACACCGCTTTTTAATATGTGTCATGTGTTTCCGTCATGTTCAAACTTGGCTTTCGGTAGCTGTTCATCATCCTGAGCTATTTATTTATATTGATTTTGCCTTGAAAAACCCCTACCTGGGAGATGAGAGTAGCTATAAAATTTTTGGTAACCCCTGAATCGACGGGGATGCGTATGCATGCTTCCACCGCAAAGGATATTTTTGAAATATAATTCAAAACACAAAATGAAAAACTGAAGATGAGGGTCATATATGGAATCAATGAAAAAAACACTATTCTAATATCAAATAAAGTTATCGATGAAAATGAAACTTTTTTCAGAAATAATGGTGGGTAAAGGGATTAGCTTTAAGACCTTAGTGTAGCTTAATTTTGTATGTACATACTTTGGATTACATTGTTTCTCGTACACTTGTTATGGACGGTCCTGGCCCCGGCCCACCAGCTAATCTACGTCAAGTTGCCAAGCTTCTCAGCCAGCAGCCACAACGATAACCGTCAAGTTTCCACTGTCTCTTCTTTTAAGGTTGATGTATTAAACAGTTTATCTGCAAAGATATTTTACAATATTTCTTTATTGTACAATAGATGCGTAAAATGTAAAAAGGTTGCAGAATGGTACTAAACCAAACAGCACACCAACATGAGGTAGCAGTGTACTTTTGTAAGACAACAAATGACAACTGGAGTACACAGGTGCAAACACTCTGACCGAGAGGCTCAACTGCCTCATCTCCCTTGTCCGTCATCCTTCTATGCACGGGGAACTGCGCAGGTCTTAGATCTGAGTACGCACGTCTATGTGACTGCGAACAGCACCTCAGAAGTGCATGTTCCACTTGTTATGCTAGGCCACTCTAGTGAATGACCTCGTTGTTCTCAGTCCCATCCCTGATGTGGTAGAAGCTGGCGTAACTGCATGCACGTTGCAGTGATTATCTGGTGAGGTGAAGTTAACTTCCACTGACGAGTGATCACGCTGCTGCTTGCGTGGCTGCAATTTGCACAGAGTTGTGGAAACGGGAATGCAAAAAGTGACTGCTCAGTGCTGTAGCCTTGCAATGAGGAAACAGTCAAGTCATGCGTGTATAATCGTGTATTAATTCTTCCTTCGGTAGTGAAACAAATGGGTGAAATCCAAAGTAATTGCACAGGTAATATGTATCTTCTGGCGCTGCGTATTTAGTAATTTCTAATATGCATTTGGGTTTGATGACAGATATCGCAGGTGGATACTGAGGTTGTTCAGGTGGCTGCAGTGCAGGCTGTGTTTGATGTGCTGCTGCTACATGGTATGCTCCACTTGACTGACCAGCCTCACCAGCTCAGCCATGCTTCTAATGACGCTGATTCTCTAATCTCCCTTCTCTCCAAGGTAGGTTACCTTCGAACTACTTCTGCTTGTTCTACCGGCTCGGTAGATTTATGGTTAGTTTACCCTAACATTTTCTTTGGGATAGGTGAATAGATTTCTAACGGAAGAGTAGCTTTGTGCCCGGGAAAGGGGTTCTCAACTCTCTCACTCCTATCCCCTCTGTAAGTATTGTCAGCGCCAGAATCTTTAGCGCAGGAAAAATGCGCACTAAATGAGATGTGAAATTGCAACTTTTCTCGCCTGTTTTAGCCTAGCTTTCCAACTCTTTTGCCTTCTAAGAGGTGTAGATGTTGGGAAGTGGAAAAAATTCGTTTAATTTTGTTGCTATGAAATATTAAGTAAATTATGCTTGCAGCATACAATGTCGTAGAATTATGATTGGCAATGGTTCATGTCACTGCAGTTAATTTCTAACATGTCTTCACTGCCTTGTGTACTCACATGCTGAACCCAATACAAAGACTATTAGATCCTCCACCTCTTTTTACCAGTTAATGTTTATATCTTCTGACTGTGAAGTAGAAAGTTTGATAAATCAAAGGATCCCATTTCATTCATTAGGCATTCAATCGTTTTTTCAGGATCTAGGGCTATGAGTGCGTCATTCTTTGCTTTAACTTTTTTTTTAGTCTGTATTGTGATCACGTCAATAACCATTGTTTCGAGCATGATGCTATTTCATACGTCATTATTTTAGGCTTGCCCGTAATTGCTCCGGGTTTGCCTTCGCTTATTCCTAGCTTTAACGACCAGTTTCCTGTTGTATTAGCCATGCCTAGTTTAGTGAAAAGTGCGCAGTGTGGATTACACCTGAGTATTGAATTTGTCCCACAAGCGTCTGGAAAATGACGAAGGGGAGGTGCGCAGTGCCGTGGTCTTGGGGCTGTGCAAGTTGTTGGATGCCTCTCGTCTTCACTGCCCCAAGCTACTGTCCCAGCTAGTCCTGCTGTGGTACAATCCTCTTACAGGTGAGTGTCGTCTTGGGTCGGAGTTCTGACATTTTTATTGCGTCGCCCACCCTGCTCAACCAGATGCTAATTGAGGAAGTCAGGATGCGCAATTCGTGTCACACTGTTGATCATTTGACTGTGTGACCGAATATTCCTTCAGAACTAAACCACATTACACAGTTTAAGGAAAATCAAGGTCCATCAAGATCAAAGCCATAAAACTGCCGAAGGGCGAATAAATGTGAGGGCTACCAGTGCTTCTCTGTCTCCGTTGTCACCATAGTAATTTCATTAATTGAGTGGCATTTTAAAACACGAGTGATTTTCACAGGATTTACTTTGCAGTTTATTTAAAACGGGATATTTTATTTATAAAGGGCAGTTAAAATTGATGGCAGAGTAAAACGGAAGTATTAATGCTGTGGGGCGAGTGGTTACAAGTAATCCTGAACAGCAAAGCAGGCGAGCGCACAAGCGACGTACACACGAGATGGTCGGCAGCAGAAGAATCATCGCAACTTGCGTTCACCAGCCATCCTATCTACCTGCGTGTTACCTATAAATTGCCTACTTCTTAGTAGGTGACTCAAAGTAACCCGGCTGGTAGTAATGTTCAAAAACTCGTGAACGAAGTTCCTCTTTAACCATATCGGGGCAGTGAATAAAATCATGTTGAAGTTCAAATAATAATGATAATTGTTTAAGTGTTGCAATAAAGTATTCATATTCTACCCTACCAACTTGTCGCTTGAAAGTATCGCTTCTCTGAGAAATCTTAGCGTGGTCTTGTTGCCTGCCTAGAGATAGCCCAGTCCTTGCAACACTTTGTAAGGTCTTCTTTGTTGCGACTGTTGAATAGTATTTTTGTGTGTTCACTGGATGAGCGTATGTGTCCAGGGCAGTCAGCCCGCCACTTCTCGAGTTTAGACTCAATGACTAAGATCTCGAATACGTCCTGGTAGTTTGGAACTGCAGTAAGTGAATATAAACTTCGATTGTTCGCTTAAAGTTTTTTTTTTATTTTCAGTAGTGTGTAATAAATGGTAAGCTAACTGGGCTCACATCATTGTCAGTGGGCAATTACTCATACAATAACCTCATAAATATTAAGTAGAGTTTTCAAATCCTTTTTCCTCTTTTGTAACAGTTTTTAGTGGTTGATCTAGTCCTAACTAACGAACAGCTTTCCTTCCAGTAGGCTGTTGGTAAGTGCATTTGTTCGTGTGTCTGCTCTGTATATTTTGATTACAACCAGACGTACCGATATAAACAATTTTTGGTGACTTTGTGTACTTTGAACAGCCTTATCTTGATTACTTTATCTAAACATGACATGTTAGAATGAATATGAGGGCAAAAACTTTTATAAACAATGTTAAAATCACAGTTTTCTGTAGAGCTCACAACGTGCGTTTGAATTCGACCGTGAGGCTGCTATTGTTTACGACGTCGCTGCTCCTACGAGCTACTTTCACGACAGTCATTACTAACTACTTATCGACTGGAGAACTACATTGTTAGCATGTTCTGAAGTTCGTTACTCGAACACATGGAGTAGAGAATTGTCTGCACTTGATTCAACATTTCAATTTTATTAGTACTTCCGTGAAACATGTAGTTAGAAAGGGAGTGATGTATTTTCTTGATGAAATATTCAGGTTCGAAAAATTTCAAATTACAATTTTTTTTGCTTGGTAATAGTTTCTCTTATTTTAATGTCAATTCTCCATCGTTCCACCAGGTCTAAATTATCTTTTTTTTTAAACTGAGTTTTGAAAAGAATAATAGATCAGGATCATCTTGTAGTTGTTCATAATTATCATAAATTTTAATACTCAAGTGATGTTGTAAAGAGTTACAAAGATAATAATCAGAGGGAGCGATATCAGGTGAATAGGGTGAGATAAAACTTCACAATTGAAACGTAATTTTTTCCATAGCGAGTCTTGCTGTATACGGTCTTGCATCGTCTTGCTAAAGTTCAACGCCTTTCCTACTGAGCAATGCAGTTTTTTACTCGATAATGCAGTTTTCAGATGTTCAAGTTGTGAACAGTATTTCGCGACTGAGACTATTTGGTTGGGGTTTCGTACCTCATAGTGAACCAGTCCTCTCATGCCCCGCAATAAACAGAACATGAGCATCCTTGGGTGTAGTCCTTGCTTTGAAACTGGTTGTAGACATTGATCTTTTCTCGACTACTGTTTTTTTTGCGTTAGGTATTGTTATAAAGAACCCATTTCTCATCTCTAGTATTAAGTCTGTTCAAAAATTTTTCTGTACGGTCCTCTGAAAACAAAAATGTATAGTCAATTTTTGACTGCGTTGGACATCATTCACGTTATGGGAATCCATTGTCCCAGTATTATCTTCCGCAGTTCATAAAGGCTTGAAATTATACTTGTGTGAGTTCTATCGAACAGTTGAGCGTTTTTACTGGTAGACTAAGTATTGGCCTTTACTGCATTTTTAAGGGATTTTTTATCAAATGAAATTGGTCTTCCTGAATGTAGACTATTCTTGAGATGAAATTTTTCAAATGAAATATGCAAAGGTTTTATATGTATACGTAATGACGTATACAGAGTTTCACTTTTTATTACTTTACTGTGGACTAGACGGTGGTTGGTCTCTGTTACACAGAAGTTTATTGTAAGGACATTTACTTTAGTCCTTGAACTTATACCGGCTACTCAGTTGGAAACTGCGCTGTTGTAGTTCAGTTGTATATTCTGAAGATATGTTTAAAAATTTACGTTCATCGTTAGCTTTATATATGGATTTTTCATGCTAGCTTTGGATGAAAGACTATAAAAAACGCTGATTTCCAGAGAAGGACACTCGTCTACGTCAGATGCTCGGGTCGTTCTTCCCTGTTTACGCCTCGAGGGGTGGCCTCCACCAGGAGACTCTGAGTGCCTCGTTGCTGATGACAGTGCGGGTGCTGCTGGACGCTTCTCCTCAATCGTCCCACGGTGACGTGGACATCGACGACGTATGCAGCTTCTTCTTGAGCATCACCAGTCCTGCCATCGTGGCCAAAGACGCGCAATCCCAGGTGCGTCACATGCGCCTCCAGCTTTCCCTTGTGTGTCACTTATTGGAGACGTTTTCAATGTTGTATCTCTGCTCCTGACTGCACACTAGTTGTGTTGCAGCTCAGTTATGCAGATGAAAGTATACAAAACCCAATTTTATGCATTGTCCATTTCACGTGAACGACGTCGAAGCAGAATCATGAATGTACTTTTAAAGATAGTTTCTGAATGAAGGTCTGTAGCGTGCTCCAACTGCTTGTGAGGCGTAATTTTCCAACTAGTGGCCATTTATGTTCTTTGTTTACTATTTGTTCGGATTGTATGTTCTTTGCACGAGAGTATTCAGTTTTTTCTCATTTTTGTTCATGTTCGCTGAATAAACATTTTCATGGGTTGCATAAGCTATTCATGTTTTCGTCAGGACTAAAAGTGAATTGGTTTTTGGCTTTTGTGTTATGACATGAGCTCGGACGTGAAAGATCAGAGAAGCTTCTCTTTTTGTTAACGAGTTCCTCGCATAGAATGATCAAGCTCATGCTGGAAGAATATTCAATCCAGAAGAATCTTAAATTTTATTCCGGGGTCATATCCTCTGAGGAAGGCACGTACCTACATCGTTAGTCTCTTAAACGTTGTTTCTAGGGAGTACCAAGTCGTTTTGAAAAAGAGGCCACTACGCCATCGACGCTGGGTGTTAGAATAGAACATGGCAACAGGAACGAGCCGTTTGATCCATTCTTGGGTTGTTACCCAAGACCCATACCATTTACAGTCAACCCTCGATAAGACGGACCTCGGTAATCCGGATATCGGATAAGACGGACGTCGTCCGGATATCCTTAGAAGGGCAGGCGAAGGAGAAGTGTCTGAAGATGATGTTAGGACGTGGTTAGATGACACGGAAGGTGATCCTGGCTTCCAGGTGGCTTCCTAGTAGTCCGTCTTATCGAGGGTTGACTGTAATGTGATGGCATCAATCATGCACATGCATCTCAATTATACATGGTCATTTCAGTCACGTGCATGCACTTTAATCCCGCACAGGCATTTTAGTCACGCACACTCATCGCAATCAGACACAGGCCTCAGGTGTTAAGAAGGACATGTAATCAGTACTTTATAAAACCAGTGAATTCTTATACAATATTGTTCAAGACTATTTTTGAATGAGTTTACAGTGCCAGCTGAAATAATATTTTCTGGTAACTGGTTCCAGGTTTTGTCAATTCTAACTGGAAAGAAGTTTAGAGCTTGGGGTGTTTTGAAGTTTCTTTTTATTACTTTACGGCAGTTGGTTCTGGTACGCACGGTATCGACTGTGTTGAAAAGCCTTTCCAGAGTAACATTTTTAAAGCCCTTGAGATATTTATAGATATAGATACCGTAATTTTAAACAACACGAGGCACTAAATCCTTGTGTGGTGTTAAAATTAAGGTGGGGAATATTCATGCTTTTTTGTGTACGAACTGTTTCTGCTGTCAACGGACAGCCAGCTAATCTACGTCAGGTTGCCGAGCTTTCCAGATAGCAGCTACAGCGACAACTTTCAAATTTCCACAGCCTTTTCTTTTCAGATAAATGTAGTAAATAATAGTTTGTCTTAAAGGTAATTTCGTGATTTTTATTGTACAATAGTTGCGTAAAATGTTAAAATGGTCACAGAATGCTTTCTAGAGTTAAACTAAAAAGCACACCAACATCAGCTAACAAGAGAAACTGAAGAAAAACAAGTGCTTGAGTAAATATTCTTAGAATAATTCTTTATTTCTTTTCACCGTCAGAGCAGTTGCCTTATGCACTGTTATATTATGATATGTGAGCAAGTTTGCGAGGATTAAAGTCTTGTTTGGCTTGCTCTGGCAGGGTGAGGTAACCAACGTCCACGACTCGCTGGTGTTCACTTTGTGTGGTGAGATACTCGCCTATCCCAACTCTTCTCTCGCCCTCCACCTGAGCCGCGCCCTACGCTTGCTCAGCCTCACGCCAAATAACTTCATCAACCTCAGCCAAGTGCACTCCCTCGTCAGCAAGCTCCTGAAGGTGCGCATCTGCTCGGGCTGTGCCTCGTGCAGCTGGTACCTCGGTTATGTCAACACTTCATTTAGCTGACGAGTGCCAATTGTGTTAAGCCACCTGATACTAATTATCACATGACTGTATTACGATCTGGCTATTTGCTGTAACGCCAATACCTGACTATTACCAATACCTTACTGTCTGGACATGACTTTGGCCCGTACCTAATTTAAGTTGTCACCGGACTACTGGCTAATTAATGTCAGGTTAGCTAAGTTTTTCCAGCCAGCAGCTATAGCGACAACCTTTAAGTTTCTCACGGGTTCTTTTCAGGGTTTTATGTAAAATAATACTTTGATTAAAAGGGTTTTTATGTATTTCTTTATTGCACTGTGAATTGCGATGAATGAAGTATTCAAAAGGTTTTGTATGAATTTATTTATTGCACCATGAATTGTGAACAAATGTTAAAAGGGTTTTATATCTTCCTTTATTGCACTACAAATTGCGAAGTGTTAAAAGCCCCAAAAATGGTTCCAAGAAGCACACCAAATTCGGTAAGAGGGATCTTTCCATACGACAGCTATTGGACAGCAAGAGTAAACAGGTGTTACCACTCTGACTGCAGGTGCTCGACTGTTGACCACACTTGCTGATCGTCCTTTGACACATAGGGAACCGCACGAACGTCAGATCATGGTTTATATACCCATATTACCAAGAAAAGCACCCCTTGAGTACACGCCCTGGTCGTTAGGTTGGAGACCTAGTGAATGAAGAGGTTGATCGCAAAGCAAATAGAAAGTTTTTCTAAATTTCTATGTTTTAATATTAATTTGTAATTCAAAGCAGCTAGCTATGACTTGTGATATTCTAACTACTTACGTGGGAGCATTTTGTTTATTTTTTAGTGTAGGTTTTCAGGGGTATCTATTATATATCTATTTTTGTAGGTGAGCGAGTGGACCTTGGATAATGAGGGAATGAGAAGATAAATGGACCGGGAATGAAGGATGAGATCAGTGTGATGAATGGTAGTGACTGTGTGGTTAAGTTTGGATGAACAAATGTGCGTGAATGGAATGTAGAAAAATTGGATGACCTTGTTGAAGAATTTAAGAAAGGAAGACGATTATGTTTGTTGCTTTGAATAGTCCTGGAGTCTGTCACTCTGTTGTATGTGTGTGTTTTCGAGGGAATTAAGGCCGTAATAAAGGCCCCAACTAAAGCTGACCCTAAAGTATAAGTTGAGGCCATTATTTTCCTTTTGCAAAATTGTGAACAAACTTCTGTTGGAGCGAGGAAATCTGCAGAAAATTTCATATCGTAAGGTTTTTCGTGTGCATCAATGTTTTAAAAATTTAATTTTAAGTGAGTCCCTGCACAAGTCATCGGTGTGCACGCGGTTGCCTGCAGGGGTAATTTCAATAAAATGAAGCAAAACACACACCAGCGCGTCATTAAGCGTTCTGTTCCTTGCCGTGGGCGGTCAGGTACTAATGTTTTATTTTCTACAGCGTGTGCGGGGCAACCGCAGCTTAACGATGCCCCTCGAGAAGTTAATGGCAACAGTAATGGAGCTGCTGAAGCGCGCCCCTGCACCGATGCAGGACAGTGCTGAGCCTAACCTCACCACCGAGTCGTCCCTGTGGCTCAGTGGCGCTGACGGTTTGTTGCAACAGCTCAGCTTCCTGTAGTGTGCACTGTTTTGTCGCAGTTCAGTACGATAGTTCTACTGATTTGTTTAATTTACTTTCAGGATTTCCTAACAAATTTCCTGTCAACATTGGCCTGACGCATATACTTAGTACAACATCTTCATGATGTTACATACATATATACATATGTACTTATTTTATATGATACAGACCTCTTCTATGTTAAAGATTCTTAATTTGATTCTTTCAAAAAATGGATGTTTCTAGTTGCACATAAGTTGCACTGTTAATTTACATAAGACTAAATATGTTCTGATGTTGACAGAGTTCTCAACTATAATGGACAAGACTGCGGAAGGCACCTTCGCTCGCCGCAAAAAACTTTACTCCAACGATAATCCCTCAGAACTGCTCTCCAGCGAGGTAGTTTTTCAATGGTAGTTTTTTCAACGAGGTAGTTTTTTTTTTCAAGAGAAAAATATTCTTTCCGTACTTCGTTTCTGCTCATTAATGTCTCTTCTTCAGTAATGTGACTAGCTGCTGAGGTCGAATTCTTTGAAGTACAGGATCGAATTCTTGTTCTTCACTTCTGACTTCGTAGCTTCCTTACATTTTTATTTTTACCTTGGCTATCCACTACTGCAACGCTTCAAGTAGTTTCATCTCGCATTCTTTCAGCTAGGTTCTTCAAAACTAACACGTGTTTACTCGTGAATTTCGCAATTCAGTTCAATAATATTTTAGTTTCTCTTTTTAGTTCCGTATCAAGAGGCTGTGATAAACAGCTTTATTTTACTTTCCAGTAACCAGAAATAAATCATCTCACTACACTACGCAACTTCTAAAACGACATTTGAGTACAGTCGCACCAAACCTCACTCCAACATTCTTTACTATACTTTTTATTTCTCCAAAGAAAACTTAACAATTCTTTTTGATCTTACCATCTTTCAACGGTCTATGATTCAGCTTTAATTTTATATCTATGGGGCAATATTTTTTCATCTGGTCAATCCAACTGCATCCATTCATATTTTACTTCTCAAGTCTTTACTTGCCTCTGATGAGGCGCAAACCATTGAACTTTCTTTTCCGCTTCATGTTCACGACTGTTTCATTTATTTATTACTTGAAAAAACACATGTTAATTGGTTAGATGTGAATATTTGACAGGTAAATGTCAATAAAAACTGACTTTTTTTCACCAAAAACGTATTTCCTATAAAGGGAACTCCGTGCTCGTGTTATATTACTCCATGGACATGTATTACGATCACATTTAATATCGTAGATTTTTCTTGTGCATGTGTTTTAAAATGTAATTTTTGCGCGTCACTGCCTTGCACGATTCAGTTGTGTATATATGTTTGTACATATATGTCTAAATTGAGATATTTAGCTTATAGCTTCATTTCTGAATGAGTGAAATAAACGAAATCAATATGGTGCATCACTTTTATATAAGATTTTCTGAGTGTTAATTGTAGTTCTGAAGAATGCTAATATGAGTTTTATTTCCAGGCTGAGTCTGAGGTCGGGGGAATGGAGAGTGGAAAAGTGAAGCCTCGTATCTCTAGTGACAGCGCTCCAACATGCGTGAGTTGTAGCTCCGGAGACAAAAGCCTCTGGTGTTCTGTTGAAATAAATCGGCTGAATTAAGCCCCATCTCTCTCCTTTGGAATATGTTTATTTCACTGTTTTTACAGATGGTTATTTATAGTAAGATTGTTATCCATCCAAAGAGGAGTTACTGCAGTCATAAATAATAAATTTCACGTGTGTGGGACCCATAGTTTGGATAGCAAGGCAGCTGAGATACTCTAGTGTTTTGTGACTGCAACTACCTCAGTATCCTCGTAAACGCTGTCACCTCAGAAACTACTGAGTTGGCAGTTGTAAGGAGGATTGGATAGTGATGCATTTCTATTTCCTTAGGTATCTGGTATTCAATTAGCTAGCTTGGAGCCATTAACAACGCTCTGCAATCTGTTTCATATGAAAAACCTTATTTTTCCCCTGTGCTCAGTTTCTTTTGATAGAGAGAGGCCAAGAGTCGCTCTTGTCTTCTGTACGAGTACCTCCGTTTCCCTTCTCTTCTTACCCCTTTTATTATAAATAAAAGGATATCTATGAACTCCTGTTTTATCGTGTGTATTTTACTTGAAAATGAAATGAACAAGTAATTTTTATTCTTTCCTTTCTTGCATTACTTTTTTGCTCTGTCAAACTTAAGATTTGTTGAGCTGTCTGCTTGTGGACGTGAGAAGCAACTGGAAAGTGGTGAAGTCCATACCTGTAACTCAAGCTTGCAATCTGTCCTGCTAGTTCTTGGGGATAGAAGAGCATATATGAGTATTTAGCAGTTATAGAACACTTACAATGGGTAATCTATTTTACATCATGTTGCAGTTGAATGCAAGCGGAAAGGACGAAAATTCTTCTTCTGTCTCGAGATACGAGGACGACAATCCAGCGGCGTGTGACCAGGAGGTGCAGATGTGAGTTCTTGCCAGTACCTCGAACTAACTAGTCATCTCTTTAGTTCTGTTCATGGCACTAGTGTGTTTAAGACTTAGTACTTCAGTCTGTCGTCGGGCTCTGTGTTGTTTTTCACTCCTGAAAGTTCTTATTCCATATTGAACATAGTGAATGGCTCACAGCTTGTACTCCATTTTCACGAAAGTCTTGAAACCTAACATTAGAAAATTGTATATTCTGTACCTTTGTTCAGTTTCTTTCACAAGAGGTATCTATTTTAGTCATGTGTAGATTTTCAAGTCGGGTAATTTAAACTTAAAAACAAGTTTTCTCTAAAGCTATTCATGAGGCTTGATTTTTGTTTGCATTACAGTCATGTTAAAAGTACGACTTGTTTGCAATGTTAGCAGGGCGACTATTATCTTGATTATTTTCAATGAAGTTGGTGTCAAATAATTAGGCTGCTAGTTATAGAGTGGAGCATAAAAAATGTTACAAAACAAAACAATATTTTTCTTGAACAGAAACATTCATTTCAAGGCCTGACTTTTACAAATAGTAAGTAATTTATTTATCTACGACTACAGAAAAAAATTATTCGAAATTCTTCCTTTTGCTCTCACTACTTTGAGAAGTTGTACGGAAAGTTTTCAATGGCATCACGAACTATATCTAAGGGTATTTTTCCCAGCATTTATTAAATTTTAACTTTAAAATTTTGATACTGTGGCAAGGAATAGAGCAGGCTTCGTTTTGATAATTAATTTTATAAAATTACATTGGGTAGTATTTGCGAAATAGTAATTATTAAAACTTTTGAAAAGATTTAACAGGAATTATGCCGTACTCTGTTAGAAAATAATAGCTTGAATTGGACACTGTAAGGAACAACTGAAACTGAGAATTAAGTAGCAATGAAGATGGGGATCCTGGAAGTTATCTGGTATGAACTCCTTTGCATTAACACATGGAGTCGCGATGTGTCATCAGGGCTCTGGAAGAGGGCGACTGCCGACCCATTAAGCCTCATCATAATTACGTGAAAATGTTCAGTGTTGCTACCAGTCATCTCACCCTTAATGAAATGAAAGAGTTCCTCAACTATGCGAGTGCAATCCCTAAAAATTTTGCGTGTTATTTATAACTGTATTTAACGTACATGTGCCACCATGAGCTTTAAACAAACACTGCACGGTTGGATTTTGTCGTAGTTCACTTTTATTTTTTAAACATGATTAAGATTCTTGTTCGTCTTGCTAAGTACGTTGTTTATTTTCCTAAGCTCATAAACTTCAGGATACCGGTGCTAAAGGTACGCATGAGCTCACTAACTTCCAATGCATGACTTCTGACAGCTCTGGGGAGCGAGACACCACAGACATTCCTGAGGAACAGCTGCTGTCATCAACTGTAAGATCTTCCGTTACTATCACTGTTGACAGCGCGGCTGGAGGACACAGTACTGCTGAAGCTGCTGATGATAGCGCTGCTGACGACGCTACACTCGTATCAGGGACTGATAAAATTGAAGACACGTCCACTCGGTAATATTGTGTGTTTTGAAAGTGTTGTTTTTATTTTATTATTTGGCTGTGATTACTCCGCAGAATATATAAGTACTATCGAAGGTAGGGGTTTAGCATACTTCGAGGTGAGCGATCTCTTACAGTGTAATCGTTTGCCATGCAAGGAACTTTGACGGTTGTTCACGAACTCGGTTTGTTGTACTTGATTTTCTCAACCTTTTAGTTACCGAGCTACCGAATATTTTTTTATAGAAATGCTGCTTTTCCTGTGTTACAACTTCGTTTATGTCTAAAAAATATCTGGATTTTTAAAAATCTCAATTACTTGGGTAAGATGCTAGGCCTAGAAATATTTTAGTATTAATTATCCCATTGATATTTTACAGCGGGACATGTTATCCCGACTGTCTGTGGGGCATATCATCCCAACGGTAGAGGAGGGGTTAAATGCTGCTTATCTTTCGCTCTCCAAACTATGCAATGATTTTTCATTACTATTCTTTAGTGTAACTTATGTATTTTAATTGACTCACATACAGGAGTTCCTCAGCAGCAACACAAGTTACAAAATCTGAATTAAAAGTGTAAGGTTTCATCTCAAGTTTACCCATAACTAATATGAGCAGCACTCGTTGTAAAACTTGCGGTTTTTGAAGCAGCATTTACACATACGCTATTCGATCACTTCTGTTGTAGCCCAGAGTTACTTCCCTGGTCAGCGCTATTTGCTTTTTCGTTGTTGTTGATCCACTCTATAATTGCATACTGGATGTGATTCAGCTATGGCTATGTTTCATTGTCAAAATGAATTTGTGTATAGTTTCAGAAATTCAATAACTTCGTCTTTTAAACGTTCGTATTAATTTGTAGTATTATTGTAATAGACTTCTTGATAAGCCTATTGTTTTTAAAAGTAACGCATTTATTTAAAAGTTTTTTGGATAAAAGCCAAACTTTCAATTTCATCCACGTAAATCACTCGAAGGGTAAAATGTAAAAGTTTAACGACAAGAGTGGTGGTGCTGCTGCAGAGTACCAGTAAACAGGAACATCGGAAGGAAGGGGAGGCAGATGCAGGCTATGTATAACGATCTTTTATTTGAATGCAGTACTTCTGTTTGTTGTCACAGGACATCAGTTTAGCTCAAGGTTAATAGTAAAGACAGTCATCGTGAGATTCCAGTATAAATGCTCCAATATTTAGTTATCGGGTTAAGAGTAGTTTGCTTTAAATAATGTTCAGTATTTGTCTGTTGCTATACCTTCAGATTTTGTTCTTGTTCTGTTCAGGTGACATGTTATTAAGTTAGGGAGTTAATCTACAATATTAGGCTTGTGGTTGCCTACTCTCTTATATGATCGTTTATTGAAGGCAGTACAAGTCTCATGGACAGACCCTCTCAACCCTAAAATAATACATTTGAAGGGACTTTACTGTTCTCTTCTGAATATTTTT
Organism: Trinorchestia longiramus; assembly: GCA_006783055.1. NCBI lineage: Eukaryota > Metazoa > Arthropoda > Malacostraca > Amphipoda > Talitridae > Trinorchestia > Trinorchestia longiramus. The sequence goes on along the minus strand of VCRD01003238.1, from coordinate 23,859 downwards.
TACCCGTTTTGGGCGTGATCTGTGAGAATGTTGCAAGATTTTGTTCTAATTGTTATGAAAATGAAACTGTAGATGTTATTCATCTATTCTTTGCTCAGATCTTTGCACGTACTGCTCTCTCTTGTAGAGTTTATTACCTGCTTCTCCTTACCTGCTAAGCGCGAGCTGGTTGACGTTCCAAGTGCTGCTGCAATGTCTTCTGCCATGTGGCACGGATTAGGAGCAGAAAATTTCAAGTCTAGATTCGTGTCCTTAGTACTGTGGTGTCAGGTAGTGTGTGCTCATGGGTTCATTTTCTGTGTTTAAGAATAGTAACGACTTAGAAGTGCTTGTATTCCTCCTTGTTGATAAAAAAATTAGATATACGAGTTAATGTCTTTGATATATTTGAAAATAACAAGAATTATCAACGATATAGAATTGCATTTGTGACTGTCAGCAAAAATTAGTCTCTCTGTTTTATTTTGAGTTGTATTGTACTGGATGGGGCATAAATACTGTTACAAAACAAAAACAATTTTTTATTGAAAAAAGATATTCATTTCAAGGTCTGACTTCAACAAGTAGTAACTTATTTACTAATCCACGACTACAAAAAAAAATTATTCAGAATACCTCGCCTCTGCCCTCACTACTTTGAAAAAGTTTCTAGGAAAATTTTTACTGGCAGCACGAAGTACTTCACTGGGTGGTTTCTGCCAGCATTTACTCAGTTGTGGCTTCAGAACTTTGATACTCTGGCAAGGAGTAGAGCAAACTTTACCTTGATAATTAAGTTTAAAAAATTACATAGGCTAATATTTGCGAAATAATAATTATTGAAATGGATTTGAAAATAGGAACAGAAATTAAGCCCCACCCTGTAATTTTCGAATTTCAGTGTCTAGCGTAAAAGCGAATGGCTTAGATCTTCAGAATTTGTTCACTTTTTGTCATTAAAACAAATTTCAATCAGAAAATTAAGTGTATGCCTATCTTAATTGAAAGCTTGGAAGCTATTTTAACATTAACAAAAACGTTTAAACTGAACATCGGTTTAACTACTCCCTTAACACAGAGTGCATTATACACGAATTCATACGTCCTGCAACAGCAGGAGGCTTGAGAAGTAATCTTGAGAGCAGTGAGGGAGATGTTCAAGTCCCACATACACCTCACATGGGGCTGAGGCCTGCTCAGTTATTGTTCATCACTGTTACATGACGTGTAGATGGGGCAGATGTAGGAAATTGGGCACCCTTTATTTTTCTTAATTAACTGATATGTAGTAATGGGCTATCCCTGACCTAAAGAGAAAACACAGTGAGTTATAGTAACATTGCGGGTTTGTCAATGTATTGAGCAGATCGTCAATCCCTGCTCCTATTAAGAAACACAGAATGACTCGGACCATGACACCCGCAACTTCTGACCACCGTAGCTCCTTGGCTGCCTCTCGGAGGTCTAGACGAGCTGCTGTCAGGTTGGTGTTCTACTTGATAAGTCACAATTGGCCACTCTCAAGTCCATGATCATACTTGAGTCGTCGCTCTTCTCTTGATTGAGGAGGAGACTGCTGTGTATTACATCACACCAGCAGGAGCCGTTGTTTGTATCATAAGACGCTTACGGCGTACAGCATGAAGAGTAAGACAATGCTTCGCGCATCACAGCGTCTGATTAAAATGAAGATCCATTAGGATCCGGGTCTCAAAACTGCCGATGGGTGTATCATTGTGAAGCCTACTAGTGCCTTTATGAGTCGCACTTAATACCACAGTAATTTTTTTAGTTGAGGGGCATTTAAAACACGACTGGTTTTCATGGAATTTACTTCTTGGTTGATTTAAAATGTGAGTTCATTATAAAGGACAGTTAAAATTTCTGAAAGTTTTGAAACTTTAATAACAATAGTGTCACAACGCTGAGTAGGGCAAAACCATTTAGAAAATAGAGCACCCTGTGTTTATTATAATTGTGTTAGAATTATTGTGCATTTGTGATATTCGTGCTATAGGCGTTTTATTTAGTATCTCTTTTATTGGTTTAACGGACTTAGACCCCCATTAAAGAGTTGCCACCTTCATATGACCTCCATTTCCTTTTTAGTCATTTAGCTCCTTAATCTCTTTTTTTGCATCTAGTACTCTGATTTGCTATCATTGGTACAGGACATCAGGTGCTGACGCTTCTACGGACGAGGAGGCGCCTCAGCCACTGTCCTCCGGCACTCGCCGAGGCGTTGCTGGTCTTCCCTCTGCGTCAACACAACGTACTACAGACTGCAGGTCCAGCAGAGGGAAGAGTCTACACTGCGTAGGTGAGGCTCTCTGGCTCACTCACAAGTCCTGCTGTAAATTAGGTGTTGATGTGCGGCTTTATGGCTTACTTATTGTGCAGTTCAGTGTTGGATTTTAATTTTTTTCGTCCTTTTCAAGTCATGACATAATGTGTACGTGACTATTGGCAGGCTTGGGTGTTTCTCCGTCTCTTAGTGTGCAGTTAGCACCACTGAGTGTTGAAGTTTAGTAGTCACTAAACACTTTTTTACGGCTTAAAAAAAGACACTTACTACTTTGTCGTACTGTAAGCAATTTTCCTAACTTAACTTGTACAAATTCTACCCAGTATAGCAGGGATGTAGAAATTTGAAGATGAAATATGAGGTATGCATTACACATAATTGGTGGTACTCTCTTGATCTATTTTGAGTGACGTACTAGCCTATGTTGGCCCTCATTACCGACCATTTATCAATGGAAGGTATCGTGTGAGCGTCAGTCACAAAGCTCCTGTAAGTGCAAGGAGGCGTCTTCGTAGTCCTGTCATACAAACGTCCGACTTTGGTAACGGCATTTATGTGCCATGTTTCGGTAATTGTGCTGAATGTCAGCGGTCAGTGCATCTCAAGTTGTCTTGTGAAGTGAATGTGAATCTGGTAAGGAGACAACTGGGTTGTCCGAAGTATGAGGAAGAGAAAATAATTGTGTTTTTGTCAGTTTTGTAAGGTGGTGGCTAGGGAGTTACAGGGACAATGGAATGGGATTTTTCTATTTGTTATCAGCGTGTAAAGGAATTACATAAAGACTTAACTGAAACACTTTAACTGCTCATTCACGGCGCTCCTTGATGTAGAACTAAAGTGACACTACCTTATTCCACCATGAGTGAATTTAAGGTTCCTTTGGTAGTGCAGTATCAAGATGGCAGCCTTTCATGGTCAGTGGTGAAAGGGTTGTGTAATGACACAAGACGTACTTGGCTTTATGTAGAAGAGCTTGAGACCATGCAGAGGCGAGTATGGCAGTTGTTTGTGCCGTCCTTGTGTTGTTTAGTGGGTGAGTTTTACCGCCCAACACAACACAATATTTAATCATACACTTGTATAGGTTAAGTCTGTTGTGCTTCATAATAGTACAGAGTTCTCAAAACAAGAATTCAGAAGTGCAGTGACAGCTACTCCTGATAACGCTCTTACAACTCTAAGACTTTGTAACATGCTCACGCAACACGAAAACGTCGTATCACACTCGTGCAACATGAACATATTGATCTTGCCTGCTTACAATCATCAATACGTTGAGAGCTATTTCCTCCTGACATAGACAATGCACACTACAAGTCCTCTTGCCGAGTTACGGAAGATCCGTGTAATGCCTCCGGACTGGCAGTGCCCTAGCATTTGAATGCAGTGTTGTGATAGCGTTGACAGAGCTACTGGTTTCTATTGAAGGCGAATTTTCGACACAGTCTGCTCTGTAAAGTCAACCTGGCACTCACGAGTGCGATACGAGTGTGTGCTTAGTATCAGCTTATTAGAAAAATTAAGCAAAGTAGTGAAATTATTCAAATTAGCATCTCCTGCTTCGAGATCACCATGAACTCCATTAATGAAATATTGCCTGAGTGTTGAGGGAATTATACCTCATATAGAGGCGATTTACTCTTCGCTCCATATGGCATCGGCTCAGAGTATTGAAATCTTTTTGGTGAACACTAAACATTTGCTGCCCGAACTGCACTTTGCCGTATACTTGAATGTCTTGCACTGGGGCAGAAAATAATGATTTAGTGCACGTCTTTAATTTTACTGTTCAAGTTCATGTTGTAAGGCATGATGGTTGTTGCGGCCTGGCTAATCGAAAATTGCTGACCTTGAAGTTTATTTTTATTGTACTTCAATCGTTTTGCAGAGAGCAACAGCAGCAGCAACAGCGCCTCCCCGCCTCGTCCAGCCACCAAGAGACGAAGAGGATCCACCGTAACTATGTGAGTCATTATCTTCAGAGTGACTCTAAGAAGCTGTATTGTATGCTCTGGTGTGAGTCATTATCTTCAGAGTGACTCTAAAAAACTGTATTGTATGCTCTGGTGTGAGTCATTATCTTCAGAGTGACTAAGAAGCTGTATTGTATGCTCTGGTGTTTGCTCGTGTGTTCGAGAGGGAGCTGATGGCGAGTTGCACAATTCCTCTAATATTGGTACGGAAGTATCATACATCTTCGTTTTGTTATGCGAGACATTCGACAGGGGAAGTTAACTACGGAGATCTAGCTGTGTCGTTGGTTGGTATTTGTAGCAGCAAAGAAAAACAGTTTTTCTTTACACTCCCTGACTTCTTTGAGAAGACCACGTCACGAGAAACAACGGCCTTCTGTCACGCTCGAATTTTCTATTGATTTCAGTCTGACGCATTTTCCTGCTCTTACTTCTGCTATACGCCTTTTTCCATTATGCCATACACTCTTTTTTTTCCGTTCTTTCATACCATATTATTTATTGAACATCATATCTTAATCATATTTTAACATTTTCTGCATCAAAATTAATTATTGTGCATATTACAAATCAAGTCCAAGTTACTATAACTTTCGAAATCGTACGTCTGCTTCTGATTTTTTTTAAGAGCGCATGTATGTTACCATGCACTCACAGACTGTCGGTTGTATTCGCATTGGAAAATAGACCCACTCACCCAGAGTAGGAAATGAGGTAATAAAAACTCATAAAACTATGTATATGACATTTACTGAAAGCCGCTGTGTTCTAGAAGTGGGCATCTGGTAAGCTGTTCAGTATAACCTGTTCAGTGTTGCTTACTCTAGGTATTATTTAAAGTGTGGCTGTAAATTGCGAAGCATTGCTTTAAAACGAATACATTTTAAAATAGCGCTTGCATTTCTTGCAAACGACAGAGAACGACCAAAAAAAAAACAGCGCTGTCATGATGACCCATTTCACTGTTCTAAAAAATGCATGAAGCTATGCCTGTCTTGCTCCTACACAAGTTGCTAAAAATTATAGCAGATGTAACGATGTCAGCGGAGTTAGCTCAGTAGTTGACGCTGCCCTGAGGCTTGTACCAGTACTGGAGGCAGCATTGAACATAAATTCTATGAAAGTAAGCTTGTGTATGTCTCTCACAGGAGTCCTAGCTCTGCAAACACCCCCAGCCCCACCAGCAGCATCATCAGCACACGCTCCACACGCTCTTCAACCGCCGCTTCGGATTGCAGCTCTCGTCGATCCGTGCGATCTTGAAATTTTATTCTTTGACGTGCTCTTCACACATTTTATGTAAAAAAATTACAGGTATAACAATTTTCTGAACAAACTAAAAATTATTTCTACTGCAGAAAGATATAGAAAATTATTTTTACGATATAAAACAAATACGCAAATGTAAACTTCAAGATTTTTCACATAAAAAATTAGATCAAACGCTGATAACTGACGTAATGCATTTCTGATTCCACGAAAATTACTTTTAAGCAGTAGAAATTAAATTTTAAATAATTCTTCCTCTTGGTTTTATAGCATAAAAAGTGAGAGTATAGCGTAACAGTTAAAACGTGAGGGTATAGCGTAACAGTTAAAACGTGAGGGTATAGCGTAACAGTTAAAACGTGAGGATATAGCGTAACAGTTAAAACGTGAGGATATAGCGTAACAGTTAAAACGTGAGGATATAGCGTAACAGTTAAAACGTGAGGATATAGCGTAACAGTTAAAACGTGAGAGTATAGCGTAACAGTTTTTCGTAATGTTTCATTTGTTGATTCAAAATAGAACGAAATTTTTGGAATACACGAATAATCTTCTGTAGGCTACGAAAAAAAAGGAATTTTAAAAATTATTTTACAACCTTTTTTGAATAAAAGTGCGCAGGAGAAATTTTGAAAATTCTTTATTAAAAAACGTGTTTTTGATAGAAACAGGTATAAGGTTTTTCTTGATTGAAATAAAGTTACTACTTGTGAAATGAAAATGAAGCAAAATATAATTTTATTCCCCTTGGTTCTATAGCGTGAAACGTAAGAGGCCCTAGATATTTTGTAACATTTTTATTTGATGATCCAAAATGCCACGAAACTCTGTAAATACATGAAAAGTTCTACATCAGTTTATTCAGAAATTCTCAAAACTTAATTTTGTAAGAAACACGTATTTGTGAATGCTCACGATTCTTAATTTCAAGTTGGATGCGTCGATAAAATGAATTAGTAGCTTTCTGTTGATAAGTAAAGGTCTAATATGTGAGAGGAAGTAGCTTTGAAGCGCAGCGAGGTGTTTGTATGGGAGGGACGCAGTTGAAGAGCACAGTGAGGCTCACCGTTTGAACAAAATGAGAGCAAACTTAGGTGATAGTTGAGTCCTGCAATGTTACTTAAAGTGATGGCTGGCTGACCGGTGTCGTTCTGTGAACCATCAGCTGCCGATAGTGTTTCTGGTATTAATTAATATTACTAAGAAATATTTTCGGTCTCTGAGACATTGGAGAAAAAATTGTTGGTAGGCCACGTCAGATAGTTCTAGGAGCACTGCAGTAGAGTGCGTGAACAAGAGACCAAAATTATAGATAAATATGTGCTGGTATACGAGTTGTCGATCTGTTTCCTGAATAAATAAAACATTTTCTTTGAAGATAGATTACAAAACGTTTAGATCGGTACGTCTGAAGCCGTAATTATAACTTATATAAATAGAACATTTGTTTAAGGATACCGGTAAGTTCTTACACGCTTTTGTTGGCTACATCACGTCGACTCTCTAATTTCAAGTTAGTAGGAAGCTCAATTTTATAAGCTAAGCTTTTTCAATTTAGTGAACGACTCATCTTTGAACTGAGCCCTGAGCATAGAGCTACGAGTTTCTAGTACACAGGCCAGGTCCACATCTCGGGACCGTCAATGGTGGAGTCATTATTTACGGCGTCCAATTGACGTCCCAGTTGTGGTGAGTTCTCTTACGTGCACACCACCAGCTGCAGCATTCGCTATCTTACGATCTGCTCACTAAAACAAACTTGTTAAGGAATTCATTCAATTTGTAACGACTTCAATTCCTTCTACGGCAGAATTTGCAACTCTGGTCAGTTAGAATCGCATGCCGTAAGAACAATAGGACATATTCCTGTGATGCTTTCTCTAGCAAGTTCAATTTGTGATTTACTGTCACAGCTAAACAAGTCCGGTGACCTCCTCTCCCTTTACGAGAAAACAAGTCTTCGCTCCATCTGCTTCCATGTTCATCTGTATCTTTGATGTCAATTCAGTTCATTGCGCTTGACCTCTGCTGGACAAACAAGGTAAAATTTCAGACAAGTTTATTTCATATTCATTTAGCAATCTTCATTCGTGTCCATGTGCTTTAATAGTTCTTTTTGTTTTATTTTTCTGTGCTTTTGATCTTCAGTACAACTTTTCTCGATAATAAACGTTTCATTTACTGATCCTTGTATATACAAATTAGTTTTATTAGTAATACTTCAGTTGAGCGAAAATGGTAAAAATTCAGTTCACGTTGTTTAAATAACGATTTGAATTGTTTTTGCTCGTGCTACAAATGTTAATAAATCAGCATTGGAAAGACAATTTAATAATCCTAGAACATCGATCAGAAATCAGCCAATAAGTGACACCTAAGTCCTACCATGTCGGGAAAATGAAAACTGTTAATCCCCAAGAGTGAATAATAAGGCATCATACCGTGGTCTCCTCTTCTCCCCAATGGAAGGAGGACCCAAAAAGAGTTTTCACGAACCAGCTGAAACTCATGCCTAATTGTACACAACGACTCATTTCGAATGAAAAAGCCGCCCAGTGAGCTTATGTTGCATGACGCGGTATTTCTCAATATCGGACTATTCGCACATCATGGGTCTTTTCTATCCCTCATAACCATACGTGGAGAGAGAAGGCAAAGTGTAAGACCAGGCCTCAACTTAAGCTGCTTTAACAAATGACTAGCATGCATTTTGTAGCACAATCTCTTGCATTCTCCACTGACGTAGCTGCATTACTCAGTATTTCTTTCATTCTGTCTCTAACTTGGTCCATCTTCAGCTTATTATCTACGCAGCACACGTAGACTCGCTCTCTTTCAGTTTTTCTCACTTGCCATACAACCTCAACCCTATACTTTCACAGCAACTTACCTAATGTGTACTTCTGCATAGTGGCTCCATCTTCTCGTACAGTTGGACAAGTGGGGGAAGGCAAATGCCACAGACTTGATCATACTTGGAGAGCATCGGTTCTTCTTTGAAATAGGGAACGTGTCCAATTACACTCATTTTATAAGGTTTCGTGTTTTGTTACTGAGTACTTTTTGGTGTTTGTGGTGCCAGCCAAAGGTGTTGTGCTTTTCTTGGCATCATTGTCTACTCATCTGGACGAGATTTTACTATTCGTTGCATTTTTTTCAATAATTAGAGCACTATAGTTGGGGATTTTCAAATGAACTAATAATGGCGACGTGTTTATTTGCCGTATTGGGCTGAACTATTGTCTTCCATATGCCTCCATCCTTTTCTCTGTAGATATGAATCGGTTTTTGTAGCGCATTATAAGTGATTTTCGGGATGAGGTCCCCGGCTGCATAATCGAATATTTTATCATGTAGGTATTTGTGTACCAGAAGAACAAGTTTACCATTGTCCTCGTCGATGAAATTTGTGTACTGGTTTTTGTTTGTTCTGCTCTCTATTTCAATGGCTTTCATTAAAAATTTATAGGCCTGCATTGTGTTGTGTGTTTCGTCAAGTTGAAGGGCTACTGCATGGAGGAAACAGTGTCCGTCAGCTAAAGTGTGAGACAATGTTACATTCAATGATTTTGTTACATCATCCATGGAACTTCTCATATGGGCATATATGGGATTGGATGATGTTTCTGTGATTTGATTTAGAATTTTACCGTGAGGCGGTTTAATCTGGTTTGGAGTTTTTCCACTGTTATGGTTTTTATGATTATGTTTACATACATAATCATGGTACTGATTTTTTATTATAGCCGTACGGCTTAATTTTTGAGGAGATGACGACTTTTGTCTAATTTTGTCTATCTTTGTATGTTTATTAGAATATCTATGACTCATGGATGATAGGAGCATTGCGCAGTCTGTGCTCGTATTGTTAGAAAGTAAGATAAATTTATTATGTGTTTGTATGTTATAGTTGTTAGCAATTGAGTCTGTGGATAATTGATTTAGGTGTATAAAGTGCTGATTCGATGGATTGCTGTCATTTCCTTTCGAGTGCATCTTTATTTTGGGAACGTCCAGCGCGTGTAAGGCATTTACGTGCTTATGCTTAATACTGTGTTTGAACATGTGTCGTTTATTTGGGTTATATTTATTAGTACGAGGTTATTGGGCGACTGTTCAAGATTAGTGGTTCTGTTTGGGAGTTTTCCAGAAAGTGAGTAGTACGGTATGTTGAGTCGCAACGTTGATTTCATAGCAATTTGAACAAGAAACTGTTGAGTTTCCTTTCGAATGTGAGGACTAGTTTGTTGGTTATCGATTGTCTGAGCGTGAGTTAAAGTACATGTTTGGAGTGAAATCAATGTTAAATCCAATTCTTTGCAGAGCTTGAGCGCTTTACTCAGTTGTTGATTACTGCAAAAATTGACAATCTGAGTACGGGCAGTAGAGTGTTTTGTTGCAATAACTTTTTTGATTTGAGTCAGCCCTGATTGTGAAAAGTGCAGGTCCCGGAAACAGATTATGTAATTTTTAAAATTTGAGCATCTGATTTATGGTATAAAATTGACCAGATGAAATGGTTTGGATTCGGCATATGGTGTCGATGTCACTTCTCTCAATTGTTGAGAGAATATTGTCTCCTACAAGTAAAGTGCAAAGAGGTTTCTGATAATTTGGATTGAAAGAAATAGTGGTGGAAAATATAGGTACTAGGGCGTAGGAGCTGATATGGACATTTAGTTTGAATAGCTGTTCAATTATAAACTGAATGTTGGATAGAGCAGTAGAGACTGATGTCGGTTTAGGTGGTACACGTTTTTCTAGGATTTTTTGCACTTATGTTGCCGTAAGGGCCAGATCGCTATTTAATTTGTGAATAACGTGTGAGCCCTTTATTTGAAAAGGATGCAGAGATCCATCAAAACTAACGCTCCTACTAATATTGCCTTGCGCTGCAATTTGAGTGTGAACACGGATGGAAGTCACGTGCGTAAGATCATATAAACTCATGTAAGAATTTAGTTCAAATAACTGCTTAATTATTAATTGAATATTGGACAGAGCAGTAGCAATTGAGGTTGGATGAGGGGAGGGGGACGTTGTTGTAAGATTTTTGCTAACTGAACCACTATTAGGTTCAGATTGCTATTTACTTCATGGATAACATGTAAAATTTTTATTTGTAAAGCATGCAGCGATTCATCGAAAGCAATTTTTTTATACATTGAAGTGCACTGCGAGGTGAGGAAATAAATTTATAAGCGTATCAGAATTGCTAATAGCATACGGAGTGTTATTTTCATGACAGTGGCTTTGCTGAAACGAAGTGTTAATATTAGGCTTATAATATAACGTTATTATCGGGAGATGCAATTGGGTGTCTCACATAAGCGTGCACTGATGAATTTTTTATTGCGTTTGAGACACGTATTTGGTCAGTTACTTAACAGATATTTTGTTGAGACAATGGCTTAATGCTAGATTTATTATATAACATTATCGTTCAATGCTATTCAATTATTTACATTAGTATATGCTAGGTGATATTTTGCTGTCGAGTCTTGCACGGGCGATGTTACTGGTGACCTTACAATTCCTTTTGTCGATAGACAATCCTCCTCGTTGTTCGTTGTTTCCCCCCCCTTGTTCGAAGCTGGTGTGGCTGACGCTGTAGGCCCTGTGCTGGGGTGTTCAAAATGCCGCGGACAGAATTTAGTTGTACATTTGAATCTTCCGTAGTCAGTTTTGTTGACCGTTCTAGCAACGCTTTGTGCACTCCGCTGTGAGGGTTGTGCAACTTTTCGTTTTCGACGAGTCGAGGTGCAGCTTTTGTTTCAAGTTCGTTGATTACTGAAGTTGTTAATGGTTTGGACGGGGTCTGCTGTGTTCTACATGTGCGTGTTATGTTTATGTACGTTACTAAAATACTGCGCTTGCGACCGAGATCCGCTTCAGAAATAATCTTTTAAAGACTGTTTACGATTTGAGAGTTGAGGGGTTACAGATGAAGCTGGTGCTTTTGCTGCTGTTTTTGAGCATGTGTTAAAATCTTGCAATGGTGGCGGTGCAGGGGCCATTATTTGTGTTTTGCCTTTGTGTGTTTTGTGTGTTGTCGTAGTATTGCGGTTGCTGCAAACGTTCTTATAAGTAGAAGGTGCCTCGGGAGACACTGTAGATGCAGATACGACCGCCTTCTTAGCTGCAGCGCGAGTCATATACGAATGTGTGGTGTTTTTGTTTTGTTTCAATGTTGCGTCACGTTCAAACGTAGAAGGGAAAATTAATGGAACCTTTTCCCGACATAGGCTAGCATTTAAGGATTAATTGTGACTTCTTTAACGTCGTCCGTTGAACCCAGTATAAACATTAAGATGATAGAGAGATAGAGGGAGAAAAAAGAGAGAGGAAGAGAGAGAGTAGGAGAGAGAGAATGACCTTTAAAGGTGGGTCGGAGTAGATGCTTCGGAGGGAAGGTGGAGAGGTGGAGGGAAGTAGTTCGCAGTGACACACAAGTGAGGCTTTGTGACTCCTGAATGAAACTTTTAATGATTGATTTCTAGTATGTTAACCGATTGCTCGTAGTGTTATGTTAATAGTTTATGAACGACCGGAAATTATTATCGTATTTAACTGAGAACTTCTTCGTGACCAATAAAATCAAAAGTCAAGATTTAAAAATAGACTATAAATGGGAAAGGAAACATAAATATTTGGAATTGCCAGAATTGAAGTACCGATTGAACTGAAGTTGAGTTACTACAAATAGATTTTTTTTTATTTACAATTTTTTATTATTACAAAACATTTGCTTTCAATCGTGCTTCATTATATCACAATCAAAACTAAATGCAGGCAAGAATGTTGCTTGCAGAACAGACGCATGACAAATATAGTTTGCGAATAATGCAGAAACTACAAAAATAAAGTGAGTATGACATCCTCTTTTAGCAAAGAACCATAGCGAGCTCGTTCGGTAGACATAATGTCACATAAGCTTTACTTGCCTTGCTGACGAAATTTTTTCTGTCAAATGCTTTCATGAGTTTGTCGGTGTGCCTCTTTTCAGTTAGATTCTATAAATCGTAAATCTCTACCTGAGGTGGTTCGTGCCTAGAAGCCTACCACCGAACCGAGATACTAGGATCCTCCTCGCAACTATCACAGGAAAGAACGAGCTGGAACGTTTCCAATCGTTTATTATAAAAATGATACAGTAGACTCGCAGAACCATACAGATAAGCTAAACCAAGTGGAACGTCGTAGCTGATTGACTGGTTATGGCAATTAGGAGAATTAAGGGAATTAAGGAATGAAGTAATTGAGGAATTAAGGAATGAAGAATTAAAGAGACCCTGACAGGCCGATGACTACACTTGGAATGAGTATAGTCCACCTTCGAATAAGGACTTCAGAGATGAGCGACACGTCGTCTCCACGTGACAAGATCCTGACCTCGACCGAACATCATACGACCGAGTCAGCGAAAACTTCAAGGGAGTTCTCGTTCCATTTAGTCAGCAACCATAATAATATAAGACACACACATGTGGCCTGAATTCCTGCAGGGTTGGTGACCTGGCAACCAACGACCTGACAGTACCCCCGCGGCGACAAAAGGTCGTCCTCGATTCTTCATATAAGGTCATACTCTATACTCGAAGACAACATTCTTCGTTGAATCAAATTGCAAATGCAGTGGGGTATGTCTACGACAATGTGCGCCGGGACGATGTCTCCTCGAGACGAGGCCACCGTGCAGGGGGCAATAGTAGAGTCAGTTCTGTGCACAAATGAACATACAGCTACCATTTGCGGTACCCGGCTGGCCATGTCTCGTGAGTTCACCACCAGATTCTGCCCAGAACACAGATATTTAACTAAACATTCCAATAATTATGCATGAAACAATTTCTTATCAATGAACAGCCACTTATTAATAGATTCCGATAATAGACACTCGTAGTTCTAACATCAATAGCATTTATACATTACACGGGTTATTCATCCAATATGACGATAAACTATAAACTAATACTCCTAGTAACACATGTCTAGCCATACACGGCATCAAACACAATGATTTGTCCGAGCATGTTTTTAAACAGTACTTGTTGCTTAACTGTACATTTCCTATCACATACATAATCGTTATTAACACGCCTATTTATATACAAATATCAAATATCACTAACTATATTTCATATAAAATATCCCTATGAAACATCCTCTAAATAGCAGTGTATAAACAACCTGTACAATATCATCATAACAGCAATACATATTCCCTAACAGCCGGCTGATAATGTTAATATGAACACTTCACGACAATACGAGTCGAGAAATATTATTACTCAGACGCCACAGACAACACATAACTCTGAGAGATGGCCTTGCTACAAATGTGTACTATGTTACCGGCACGCCTGTTCTTTTTTGTATTACCACACTTTTCAATTCTTTCTGTTTGGCGGCGCTTGTTGATCACTAAAGTGAACCTTGCAAACTCAGCTCGCACGTCTCAATGAAAGTCTGTTTACAAAAAATACGACAAAAGACGTTGCTGCTGCCTCGAACGCAGCCTATAATTAGCTCGACCTCTTTATGCTGCGATATTATCGATGTGTGCTTGCTTGATTTTTCCGTCGTGGACATTTAGTACTTTGTAAAGATTATGTCTCACCCGCTCTATTACTATGAATGGACCTTCGAATCTAGGCGCAAGCTTCCTGCGCTCACTAGGCTTGGGCACGTAGCGTACGTAACAACGCTGATTTATTGCCAGCTCTCTGCTACGCGTCTTCTTATTCGCTTGTTTTAGGTATTCGTCAGCACTTTGGTCTAAGCTCCGTTTGCGTTCTGTACGTACGGCATCAAAACGTACCTTTAATACCTTGTAGTAATCATCATAGTTATATACAAGAGCAAGACTATTTGTTTCATTGATACAAGAAGGGGTATTTTCATCACATGCGAACATCGCAAAATGAGAGTTGTCTCCTATGGAAGCATTAAAACACGTATTTATTGATGACATGATCTCTGGAATGACTCTTTGGACTGTGTGTTCACGTAGCTTCGTAAAGCTCGACCAATTTTTGCGTTGACTCTTTCTACTAAGCCGTTTGATTGTGGGTGATATGCAGCGGTTTCGACTTTCCTTATATTATACTGAGCGCATTGGCTCTTCATTACCTCTCCTGTAAACCTAACACATTTCTTGTGTTTGAACAGTTGTTCATTTGAGCAGCAAAAGCAGCAGCAGCAACAACAGCAGCAGCAGCATATCTGTACTATAATAAGAGCCGCGTTCGTCTGTCTCTGTGTCACACTCTTCTAATCGATAGCTTTGATAGCAACAAGGATAAAGCTTAAGAAATACAAGAAATCCTTCTATTGCATTATTTTTCTGTGGCAATTCAATTCCCTTTCACTTGCATTTTGATATCCAGAATACACAATCGGTTTATTTTACAAATGTAAATATTTTTGACCATTTTTCTGTTAAAATTCATCATGATGCTTTGATATTTTTAATTGATAAGGCGAAAAGAAATGTTTTAAATTAGTCTGACCAGTAACCTGGCTACCACTTAGTATAAGGCCAAAGATTTTGGAAATTGAGTTATTGTTTTCGGAAATTTGATTTTCTTGAAAAGCTTCAAAGAGATAATAGAGAATATTTCAGAATAAAATTCCGGCAAAAAGGGCCAACATGGATAGAAACGTGTCCAACCGTAAGAAAGAAGCAGCAAGACTTCAACAGCAAGAAGGACGTTGTTCGTCCGATTGAAAACTGATTCTCTTCCCAAGCCCAAAACTGATTCGTTTGGGAACAAATTATTAACGGGCATTGCACTAGTAGTGATAAGTTAAGGTCACTGGACCCAAAACCAGTTAAAATCAAGATTCTGGGCCATTAACCTTTCAAGGTGATAATTCAAATACTGTCTTAATGACTAGAGGGGATAAGCAAAACTAAGATGTTACTTGTCTTTCTTCTTTATTATTCTGGTCAACAGAGCATTAAGAAATGTGAAGACCTCACTCTAAAAGAGTTCCGTAAAACCTAGTTCAATACTTTATTGTATCAATGATTGCATATACTTTGCTTTATCTCTATCACGATAGTAAATTGATGTAACATATATTTTACGTTTGCACACTAATTGGACGTCATTTATGACTGCTTTCTAGGAAATATTAAAATTAGGCTCACGTAGACTTGGAATTTTTTTAGTGAACTTTATGGTAAAACGAGACCACTTGGGGTAATTTTTTCGTACCAATGACTACTTGGAATCCATTTGTTGTTTGTTCCCCATGTGACCTAGAGGTGGGGTCTATGTGTCTGGAAATGACTGCAATCCCAGTGTCCTAATAAATCCAACTTATGAGTTAATTATGGATGCTTCATATTTACTAAAATCTTCATCAGTTTTGTCAAGAATTATTCGTAGTTTTACAGTTGTGAGACTAGTTCAGTTGACTACAATGACGTCGTGGAATGAGGTCTCTGCCGGTGCCAGTGACTTCAATACCACCGTGTTTATGTGTGTGATCGAATGAATTTTATTATACAAATATTGTGATGTGTAAACTCTAATATACGGTTATGTAAATTATTTTGAGAATAGGATGCAGGTATTTTGGACAATGTTCTTATCAGTTGTTTATTTTCCTTTAACACGTTGACTCCGAAGTGGTACGTATGTGTACCACTGAGGTTAGGTTCTGTTATTTTTTCAGATCCTTCTAGTGACTATGCGTACAAAGTGAAGTTTTACACCAATCAGGCAATCGGAGTCAACGTGTTAACTTCTATCTCGCTGTTCAAGTGAAATTTGAGTTTGTGCATTCTTCTGTAGATCTTCTGCCACATTTGCGTGTTTCTGCGGCACAAAATATTAATTCATTGCAATAGGCGTAGGATTTGCACCTTGCTGTCGACTTCTAGTTATGGATCACTGAACTTAACTCCTCGGTGGATGCAGGCATCTCTCCCGCTGCGGTGTTCCTTTCAATTCAATAAATCTTATACGTAAGTTAATAATTTTGATCATAATTTTGGCAATGTTGTTGCTTACATCTTGATATGAGCTTTAAAATGCTTCAGTGATCAATATTAACTCTGTGGTTTTCAAACATTAAACTTCTGATTCTTGATCTATCTAATCAAACGTGAATAGTATGTAGGTTCTAAAAAGAAATTAAGCTGGGATTGAAGTGTTTCTGTTGTGCTCAAATGTTTGAAGTGTTTGAAGTCACTCTACTCAGAGTAGGAATCATGGCTCAAGTTGTGGAAACCAAGTGAAAGGGTAGATTTCAGGATGTTAATTAAGTAGTAGATTAATCTTTTACAAGTGCGGTGCAGTTCTAGTTGAGTACCAATTTATGGTCCGGTATATTTCCAGTTGGATACCAATCTATAGTCCAGCACATTTTCAGTTAGGTAACAAATTATAGTGTGCTATGGTTCTAGCTAGATCTCGTATTATAGTCTGGTTTAGTTCTAGCTAGGGGCCAAATTATAGTCGGGTACGGTTCCGTTTAGTGGTCATATATATATTTTTTGTGTAACTTAGGCTGTAATGATGAGGATATAGTGTAAATACAGTTACTTTATTACTCGGTCATAGATTTAGATCACGCGTCCTTAACTCAGTCAGGTCATGGGCCTTTAAAGCAGTCAATTACATCTTCATTATTCTGGTCTTTCTTTGGAAGTAACCTATCCACGTCTGGAATCATAATTTTTTTTCAATGAAGACATCAAACACATTAATGGTCTCTGCATGTTATTGAGCCATAAAAATTAATGTAATTGGCTTTTATTTCGGACACGGAAAATGTATTTTATAGAATGAGTGCAAAGGAGCTCATTGAATAAAAGTAACGTTCTGTGTGTCATGGGGACTTGTCGCTCCACGCCGGACATGTAGGATCACTGAGCTCCTCTAAGAGAAATATGCTGCTAGTGTCTGTAATGTCAGTAGCTCAAGAAAGGCACGTCCTCATGCCAAGTCGCTCTTGGGGTGACACCGACGTACCACCTGCTCGAGTGTCTTCATTTTGTTACTCTTTTTCATTCCACCATTTCGTCTCATTGATATGCTTGCAATATTCAATGTTGCTGGCTGTAGCGGGCTATGCCACTCCTCATACACGGTGTGGCAACATAACTTCCATATTTTAAACACGTTTTGCTTTGAAAAAAGGAAATTATGTTGCCGCACCTTGAACTAAAGTTATCGCGCTCGAGTGTCGTTACTCGAGCTGGAAATCTTGACTGAGTTTTGGTGATGATTGCTTTAGTGGAGCAAGAACTGGAGTTACACCACCTCTGTGTGATGATGATAACGATGGTGATGACAACGATGGCCGTGTTGACGGTAACAACAATTGTAATCATGATATGGATGATAATAATGATTATGTTGACTCACAATCACCACAGTAACAATACGGATAACATGAAGCAGAAAGAAAATACAATACTTTTAACTGCTATTCTTAAAAGTTCAGTTTAAAGTAAGAGAAAGGAAGGGCTGAATTATATTGTGCTATAAGTCACCTGGAATGCAATGATGATTAGCAGTGCTGTGCTGTTCGATGATTAATGCAAATCTTGAGGGAGTGGTCGAATTGACTTGTAAGTGTGAAGGAAGTTTTTCTATGAGTGTTTGGACCTTGTTTTAGAAAATGAATGTGCTTCTAAATGATTCAGCATCGCTATTTAGCACTATGTTGTTGCTGTAATAAGTTTATTATCTTTAGCTTTTACTACTATAATTAGTTTCTGCTGCTGCTATCAGGAGCGTAGCTAAACTAAAGTTTTGTTGAAGTCATTTGAAGCTTCAGGATTCAATATTGTAAGCATGTATATTCTTTCAGTACACTGGATGTGTGGATGCATGCTCCATGAATTTGACTGAGCGATCCATGAACGTGAAGACCGAATTTTATTTTTTGAGTTGTTTCGATGATTCCTCCGTGAGTTAGTAGAGATGTTGCAGTCTTATACGTAGTACACAGCTATTACGCGAGAGTAAAAGAATTAAAACTATCTGTGTAGCAATTTAGTTCTCTTATGCACATAAAGTTCTTAGTTTTGTCTTCATATGGGAATAGCTGTATGAATTACCATTCAGTTTAATTTTTTTCGCTTGAAAGTCATTACTGACACGCGCTAAATATTTTCCTTCGCTTCCGGTTATGCAGGATATTTACGCGACAGTACGCTGCAGGGCAATCTTATTCTAGGAAACCTATCGTAAAGTATAAGTATTCAGTTGTTAAATAAATGTTCTTGGTTGGAGGACAAATAATTCGATGCAATTGTTTGAATTAATTTCACAAATAATAAGCTGTGATAGCAGCAGCCATTTTGAACAGAGATGAAGGGAAGAAACTGATTTTGGCTGAGGTCACGTCTCAAGTTCAGGACGAGACTGTCATTGATGTCAGCTGCTCTCCATCACGGTGAGAATTACTTATTGTGTAGCTATTTCAAGTATCAAGGGTCGGAAGGGCACAAATATTTTCATACTTGGCTTTTACGCCAGCTGCATCTGAAGCAAGGGTCATCTCACGCCTATGAGGAAATTGGAATATTTTCTTGAATGAACTCTGTGGCATTTCAGGAGCTCTAGTCAACGTGTGAAGAGAATTAAGTTAGGCGCATTTAAGGAGAACTAAGCTGTAAATCATCCCCATGACAGTTTCAAAAGTTTGAATCATTGATAATGAACGACATTGAAGTTAAGAATTTCCTTTCCAAATTATTCTAATACAGTTTGAAATTTGCATTCTGAAAATGACAGTTATTGAGGTATGATTTTTTGTATGCATGAGATACCTTGGGTGTGTTTTGGCTTGCGGGAGCTCCCCTGCCCCCCTGGTACGTGTTGTCTCCCCCCGTCAGTGGTAGTGTCACCCTCTTCCCTCTTGGTGGTAGTCCCCCTTACCTCCTATTTGGTGATAGTGATCCCCTCATCCCTTACTCTTCTTCAGATGATAGTGATTTCGGGTTCAAGAAATCTTGTGTGAAAGTGTTGCATGCAATGTGTTTCCATCATGTTAACTACAAACGCTTCTCGTCCTGGTTTATCATTTAGCTCGAGTGCCTGTAAGACTTGTTTTTTTCAGCGTTCAATCGCAACTTCTTGTGTAGGGCTGCCTTGTGAACTGTAGGACGTATGGAATTTCAGGCTGCATGGAACAAAATTTTTTTTCGTTCTCCCACAAATTCCATCCGAAATCAGGCTGCAGTACGGATGGAATTTGTGGGAGAACGAAAAAAAATTTTGTTCCACGCATTCCTCAGATGTTCTTGTTCGTCCCCTCATACCTTTATGAAACATGTCCCTGTCTCCATAACTCTCTTGTGTCATGCTCGAATTAATGAATATGACGGTAGATCTCTTCCATACTTAGTTCTGAAGTTTCGTCGAGTTTGCGTATCGCTTTCGTCAGTCAACCATGATATGCATTGTGACTTCTCTTATTTTTATCAACAGGGATGCTTGAAACATATATGTAATATAAATGATTGAAAACTTTGATTACAACTATATACCAGAAAACTTTAATCATAGCTCTCAATTGTAGTCATAATTAATTTATGCAATTGTGACGACTATTATTTCAAGAAAAATGTAGTGAATGTAATTTAAGAGTTCTATGGAACTTCAGTTATTTTTCCTGTATATATGCCAGTTAGTGTAAGAGACTGCCATTTACTGCATGGGACTGTCAGTTATTAAAGGGGACTGCCAGTTACAGTAGAGGACTACCAGTTACTGTAGAGGACTGCCAGTTACAGTAGAGGGACCGCCAGTTACTGTCGAGGGACCGCCAGTTACTGTCGAGGGACCGCCAGTTACTGTAGAGGATGACTACCAGTTACTGTAGAGGATGACTACCAGTTACTGTAG